>JALGBA010004149.1:140000-320009 GCA_023970755.1 Azemiops feae | reverse complement strand
TCCTCCTTCTCCTCCTTCCCCTTCTCCCTTTCCTCCTCCTCCTCCTCCTCTTCTTCTACTCCCTTCTTCTCCTCCTTCCCCTTCTCCCTTTCCTCCTCCCTCTCCTCCTCCTCCTCCTCCTCCGTCCCGCCTCAGCTAGTGCTCCCAAGAAAGCAGAGCTCATGAAACCAGCATTGTTTCAAACAGGAACTTTTATTGGAAGACAGTGAAAGCAGGAAATCAAAGCATGATCTAAAGAATTCCCGGGTAAATCGTTACAATGAAACTTCCCTTCACAACCCCCCTCCCCAGAGTCCAACTGTCCGGTTCATTTCCAGCCAATCCACAGGTGCGAAGTTGTTATGGGAACCGGAGCTGATAAGGGAGGGTTCCCAGGCATTGCATCAGTTTTCACAATGTAGCGGAGATGATAAGGCAGATGGCCCCTGGCACATTCCTTCCCCCTCTTCACACCCAAAGGGATACATCATAGTTAGAGCAAAGTTAGGGGTACATCATAGTTATAACACATCTGTGAGCCCCCCTCCCAGCAGAGCGAAACCTCCCCCCCCCTCTACAGAATGGCAGAGCCCTGAAAATAAGCATTGAAGGGGTTCCTGACACCACCTCCCCCTCCCTGCAGACCCCACTCCCTTCCAGCACTGATGATGTTCCCTATTTGGGTCATGAAACATCTGCAAGGAAACAACCAAGCTCAGAGAGCACCAAGGACCCCACAGTCCTCCTCCTCCTCCTCTCTCCCCCACCGCAAACCCCACTCCCTTCCAGCACTGATGATGTTACCTAGTTGGGTCTTGAAATGTTTGCAAGAAAACAACCAAGCTCAGAGAGTACCAAGTACACCAGAGGCCATTCTTATTTTTGGGGGGGGGGGGGGGAGGGGGCAAAATTACACTCTCTGGGTCCCTAATTTTCTCCTTTTCTTCTCCCCCCCCCAGGGATTTCTTCAGTGGCAACGTCTTCCCCCCTCGGACCTCTCGCCGGCTCCCCAGTGATTGCCGCGGCCAACCCATTGGGCATGCCGGTACCTGCTGCCGCAGGGGCTCAGCCATAAAAGGACCCCCGTCTCCCAGATGCCGGACTGGAGCCACCATTAGGGCTGAGGATCCTCCTCCACCACCACCACCACCACAGCCACTTGTAGCCAACGTTTGGGGGGGGGCGGTAAGAGAGAGGACAAGAGGAGCCATGTCTGAACCGTTGCTTGTGGATTGATAGTCCTTCCGTCACATCGTCCATATGTATATCTCTCTCTTTCCCTGGATATATATAGATATGGATGGATCTTCTCATGCCGAATTCCCCTCCCCCCCCCAGCCTGCCTGCCTTTTTTTTTTTTTTTACTTGAACTTTTTCTAACTCAGAGGGACCCCTTGGCCCAAATCCACCCGCCGAGCGTTCCACGGACTGTGTCTCGTCTGTCCTGCTCACCGTCGCCAAGTCCTCCTTGAAAGACTCGCAAAGCGAGGACGCCGGTTCTTCCCGATCTTGGTTTCTCTCATCCTTACGACTCAACCGGCGCCCCCCAAACACCCCCCACCCCTCCCTAACGCAGGGGAAACGTCGCGTCGCCATCACAACCCTCCCACCCCTGTTTGAATTCCGGCCTTGGGAAGCCGGCAAGAGGGGGACACCGGGCTTCTGGAAGGCCACGTCGCCGTCTTCTGCAGCGGCGTGGAACGAACTCGCAGGGAAAAAAAGGTCACAACGGTCAGATTCCTATGGGATTGTCGTCTTCTCGTCTTGAAGCCTCCAGGCCTCACCATTCCCGATCTGTTTCTTCCTCAAAAGATATCCGGCCCCACTGCAAAGGCTCTCCCCTGTAACGTCTTCTGGAATTCCAGAAAATAATTTTTCACCTGTTTTTCCTTTCTTTTTTTAAAAAAAAAACCATCTCAAACTTCGAACAGGCTAGATCTTGGGAAACAAAACGAGCTGAGGTGGGGCGCTCGCCTGTCCTGCTCACCTGCCCCCCCATTTTTTTTCCCCCTCCGTGTGCCATGTGGTGAGAGAGGCCGTTGCGCGCCTGCGTGTTACTTCAAGGGAGCTGGCGGGGGAGTTGCAAGCAGGCTGTGACTTTCCCAAAAAAACAAAAAAAAAAAGGGTGTGAAAACAACAACACAAAAACAGGCCAACAGCGTCCTGGCGGAGGACCGTGTCCTCCCTTTTTGGGGCTGTGCGTCTTGTCGACACACCGCCCCACAGAAGACTCCGTGTGTAAAACGGGTCTCGCTCTTCCTAGGCTGAAATACCCGACGCCGGAAATTCCTGGCTGTAAATAAACTATTTTTGTTTTTAATTTATCAAAGGTTAGGTTTAAAGTTGGCCTGTGCGCAGAGGCTCTCCCTGGGCCAGTATCCAATGTTCGACATTACGCGCAGCCTCTTATCCCCGGAATTGGGGTTTCGGACCCGGAGGTAGGGCTGTGGGTGTGTGTGTGGGTGTGTTTCTGACCCCGAGACTTCTGTTCCCCATTCTTCTTTCGGCACCTCGCCAGGATTCGGTGGCCGTCGCGCCCCCTGCTCGGAAGCCTTACAAGGAGCATGTTCACAAGCCAAAATGTCGCTGGTTTTGGGGGGGATCCTGTGTTTTCCTTCTGCCGCACTGGGATGTCGAGGGGGTGGCAGCAGTGAAAGGCAGGATGGAAGACCTCCCTCCCCCCCCCCTTCCAAATCTCCAGGGTCCATAGCTGGAACAGCCGATCCGATCCTGTAGGATATCACCGTTGGGACACTGTTACGAGAGGCCTGTTAAATTGCCTTGGAGAGGCCTCAAATCCCCTGGAATTTCATCATATATATATATATATATGCAACTTTTGAAACTTGGAATTCCCGCGAGGGCATTTTTGCGTTCGTCCGGGGCAGGATGAGACCCCGGGTGCCGGAGCAGGAAGCAATAGCACGGGACCCTCGGTTTCCTCTCCTCCCCTCTCCTTGGCTGATGAGAAAAGGACTTCCGGATTGCTGCCGGCCGGATTTTCCCGCAGTGGGTACCTTGGCGCCTGCGAGAAATTGGGAAAGGCAGCACAGGCGCGCCTAGATTTACACTAGGACAGCTCCTCCGGGGACCCGGCCCTTTTGCTTTCTTGTTTTGACCCTTGAATTTGGCAAGTAGGGCAAAAGAAGGGATTCGTCGCGTGCTTCCCAGGAGTCGAGGGTGCGAGGTGACGAGGATTTGGGGGATCACCAGGGGGAGCAGTATCCCATCAAAAAGCTAACCCAAGACCGGAAATATTTGGTTGAGGGATTGATGTAAACCAGTATTTCTCGATTCCTTCCCCTTTAAAGATGCGTGGACTTCAACTGGCTGGGGCATTCTGGGAGTTGAAGTCCACCCATCTTGAAAGGGGAAAGAATTGAGAAACGTACATCTAAACTTTCTTCCCGGTGCTTATCCTGGCCTTGCTGCCCCAAACCTGCAGATTGTAACAACGTCTGTGTTGTAAATTACCTCATCTGTATACGTTGTATCAGAACACTTTTTAAAAAATTTCTCAGCACTTCCTGGGGATATTATTTTTTTCCCCTTCTTCTCGGGAGAAGGGGGGGGGGGCTGGCATTGTGTGAGATGGCAGGAAAAGGAGAGAAAAAAAGGAAAAGTAACGGCAGTATAAATAGTCCTATTTGCAAATTTGATTTTTTTTTTTTTTAAAAAAAGATCTTGTTTGAAGTGATCTTTTTTATTATTATTATTATTTTGTTGAAATTTAGATTGGGCTTTTTTTTTTTTTTTTTTTCCCTTCTCTTTCTCTTTGGATTTACCTGAATGGAATTGTAGTGTCGCTGTTGAAACTAACCCTTAATTGTGCTGAGAAGTTGTGCCATGGAGGTCTTTAATTTTTTTAAAAATAAAATAATTGAAACAAAAGCCTGGCGGGTTCATGCTCTTAAATAAAAGTAGCAGTGGGATGGATTTTAACTTCTGGGCCAGGGGTCTTCAAACTCGGCCCTTTTATGACTCATGGACTTCAACTCCCAGAATTCCTCAACCAGGCACACTGGCTGAGGGATTCTGGGAGTTGACGTTCATGAGTCATAAAAGGGCCGAGTTTGAAGACCCCTGTTCTAGGCTTTTAAAGCTGGTTTTTGATGTCTTTCCTTGCTGTTTGCTGAGTCTGGTACTTTTACTTAACTACTACACATTTGGGAAAAGATAATACAGGAAGTCCTCAAGTTACAACAGTTCGTTTAATGATCGTTCAAAGTTATAACGGCACTGGGAAAAAAAAGTACTTATGACCGTTTTTCCTCACTTACGACCGTTGCAGCATCCCCTGTGGTCACGTGATCAAATTTCAGATGCTTGGCAACTGACTCATATTTACGACAGTTGCAGTGTCCCGGGATTGTGTGATTCCCTTTTGCGACCGTCTGATAAGCAGAGTCAATGGGGATTCACTTAACAACCATGTAACTAATTTAACAACTGCAATGATTCACTTAACAGCTGTGGCAAGAAAGGGTGTAAAATCGGGTAAAACTCACTTAGGAATTCCCAAAAGGTGCTTTTTCAGGAGGCAATTGGACTTTCTTGTTTTTCTTTGAAGACGTTTCGCTTCTCATCCCAGAAGCTTCTTCAGCTCTGACTGGATGGTGGGGAATGGAAGGATTTATACTCCTTGTAGACGGCTGGTCATTTGCATCCTTTTAGAGAGTCGTTGAGGCCACCTGGAGGTTTACCTGTGTCCTCAGGGTCACCTGAGTGGTGCAAATGGGTGTGGAGCCTTCTTGGAACTGCTGAAAGGACTTGGAACTGCTGAAAGGAATTTCCAGGTGGCCTCAATGACTAAAATGCAAATGACCAGCTGTCTGTAAGGAGTATAAATCCTTCCATCCTCCACCATCCAGTCAGAGCTGAAGAAGCTTCTGGGATGAGAAGCGAAACGTCTTCAAAGAAAAAGGAAGAAAGTCCAATTGCCTCCTGAAAAAGCACCTTTGGTATAACTCATTCATTCAGCACTATCATGCTGTACTTAACCACCATTTGCTTAGTGACCGTTCCATCATCAGAAAATGTGACCCGTGTCCGGTTTTCACAGGACTGTTGCAGCATCCCTGTGGTCAAAGTTTGGGTGCTTGGCAACTGGCATATATTTATGACCGTTGCACTGTCCCGGGGTCACACGGTCAACTTTTGTGACCTTCCCAGCCAGCTTCCGACAAGCAAATTCAACGGGGGAAGCCAGATTCGTTTTAATTACCAACCGCTTGATTCTGTATTTTTCTCCTTGTCGGTAATTTGCAGTGATTTGCTTCACAACTTTGGCAAAAAAAAAAAAGTAAAATGAGGCACAACTCACTTAACGACCGTTGCTCAGCAATGGAAATTTTAGGCTCCATTGCGGTCGTAAGTCGAGGACTACACATATTTTGCCATAACTTTCATAAATAAGTAAATTCATTTCTGCATTTTGAAATGCACTTTTGTACCCATTTGGAGTCAAGAAATGCGTCCAATGCCGTTTTCCTTTCATTGATGGAAATTCAAATTATGTTCCACCAAGAGCTCTATGGAAAAGACCATAGAGATACGAAAATAGAAGAGCTGTAAGTATCTTCCCCACATTGATTCCTGACAAATATTGAGGTAACTTGTCATCTCAGCAGAGCAGAACCTCTTTCAGGTAAGAGAACAAGAGAGGAAAGGAGAGTTCCGCTCTTACGACCCCCTCTTGGCTTTTTTTTTTTCCCCGGCAAACGATTAAGCCGTCGTAAACCGAAGGCTACCTCGTGCCTTTAACAAAGATGGCGTCCCAGGCATTTCCGGCCGCTTTGCCTCTTCATCGGCCAAGTGAGAAACCGAAGCGATTGGCGGAGGCGGAAATGACGTCACGAGAGCTTCGGGCTCTTTTGACCACGAGAGAGAGAGAGCGTGGCCGGCGGAGCAGCATACCTTTCCTCGGGCAGTCTGAAACTGAAGGCTACCTCGTGCCTTTAACAAAGATGGCGTCGAAGGCATTTCCGGCCGCTTCCCCTTTCATCGGCCAAGTGAGAAAGCCAAGCGATTCCCGCCGGTGGCGGAGGAGGAAATGACGTCACGAGCGCTTCCGGCTCTTCTGAACACGAGGAGAGCGTGGCCGGCGGAGCAGCATGGCGGCCGAGGGAGGCGAAGCGACCGGCAGAGGAGCGAAGGGCGAGGCTTTAAAGATATTTTGGCCGCGGGAACAGGCAGAGGAAGGCCCGGTAAGAGCAGGGTTGCCGGTTGGGTCGGGGTCGCCCCGCGGCAGGGTCTCTGGGTCCCTCACGCGGGGTGAATGGAGGGGTGGACTTCATCTCCCAGAATTCCTTGCCGTTGGCCCTGATGGAGGGCGAGGGTGGGGGATGAAGTCTGCGGGCGCCGGGGCTCCCAATTCGGCCTAGGCCAGGGGTCCTCAACCTTGGCCACTTGAAGACTTGTGGACTTCAACTTCCAGAATTCCTCAGGCAGCAAAACTGGCTGAGGAATTCTGGGAGTTGAAGTCCACAAGTCTTCAAGTGGCCAAGGTTGAGGACCCCTGGCCTAGGAAACGGGCCGCCTCGCGCTGGCTTCTCAGCCTTAGTCAAGGCACGCCTGGCTGAGGAATTCTGGGAGTTGAAGTCCACAAGTCATAAAAGGGCCAAGTTTGAAGAGCCCTGTTTTAAAGCATCGATGCTGTGATTTGAATTCAGAGATTGGAAGACAGCTGTCCTGTCCCTCTCAACCTTCTCTGTGTGTGTGTGTGTGAGAGAGAGAAAGAAATATTTATAACTTATAATTAAACTTTAATTTATAAATATAAACTATATAGATATGTATAATAGATAAATGCAGAGATCGATAAATAGAGATAGAAACATAGATACAGACTGAGGGGGAGAGAGATAATAACAACAACAATAAAACAATACTTTTAAGACCTGCTGGCTGGGGAATTCTGGGAGTTGAAGTCCAGAGTCTTAAAATGGCCACGATTGGACACCCCTGATGTACACCTTCCATTCTGTAACCCTGATTTTATCATCATCATAATAATAAAGTGGGAAGGGACCATGGAGGTCATCTAGTTGGAAGTTGGCTCACTCCTGAATTGGAGATGATGATGATGATGATGATGATGATGATGATAATAATAAAGTTGGAAAGGACCTTGGAGGTCATCTAGTCCAACCCCCTGCTCAGGCAGGAAACCTTATACCCTTTCAGACAAATGGCTGTCCAGTCTCTTCTTAAAAACTTCCAGTGTTGGAGCATTCACCGCTTCTGGAGGCAGGTTGTTCCACTGGTTAATTGTTCTAACTGTCAGGAAATTTCTCCTTAGTTCTATAAGTTCTATAAATAAGAGACACGGAGATAGGCAGACAGAGGCAGATGTAGGCAGACATAGATTCAGGATAACGCTAATCCTGCCCACAGCGTTTCTGCCACAGAATTGTGGAAAAGTATGTTTTCTTCACATGGGATACTAATTTTAAAACGCTTATCTTCTAACATTTTAATGTGAGACCAGAGCAAGTTCCTAAGCAGGCGTTGTCTCCAGAGCTGCGTGGGGCAGAGACTGAAGATGAAGAGAACACAATGATGTGGGACCAACGCAGAGAGGTAAGGCAACTATAACGAGGGGATTTTTACTCACTGCTCCTTTAAGCTGTGAGTAAATTTGTTCCGGGGGAAGTCTCTGCAGTTGTGTCAAATTCATTGCCCATCTTTTTGTGGTGGGCATTGGTCCAAACAGCTGCCAAAGTAATAATCTGTAGTGCATGGGCCTCGGAATTCCTTGTGGGTTCTGGGGATAGTTTTTCTGCAGACACTTGTAAACCCCCCTCTTCTGTTCCTCTGCATGTCTGGCACCATACAGACAAGGAGAAAAGTACTGATAAAGGAGAATATTTGTAGTTCGGGGTTGAAATAAAGTGTCAAGGTAATGATTTAGAGCAGGCATGTCAAACTCGTGACGTCGTGCGACGTATCGTGAAATTTTCCCCGCTGCCGGCAATGGGGTGGGCGCGGTTTCACCGTGACGCATCCGGCCTACGGGCCGGCAGTTTGACATGCCTGATCTATGTATAATGTGAGATGAATGATGCAATGTTAGGAATGACTCAGCAGAGTCTGTGTCTCTTTAAGAGCAAGCAGGGTCTGTATCCCTTTAAGAGCCTGTGTATAAAAGGGAAGACCTTGCTGGAGTCTTTCTCTCTCGTCCGTTTCCTGCTGTAACTGCTGTGTGTTGGAGTTTGCTGTATTACCACGTGTATGTATTTTGTTCCTAGTGTATATTTGTAGATGGTGTAATATAAACCACCATTTAATACAAACCACTGTTTACTGTATTTACTCCTGGGTTACCTCAGTGCAATGAGACTGTGCACGCTCTGACATAAGGAGTCCTTGCTGCTCTCGTGAGCTTGGTTGTTTTCTTGCAGACATTTCATAACCCAACTGGGTAACGTCATCAGTTCAAATCCCACTCCCTTCTAGCACTGATGATGTTACTTAGCTTGGGTGATGAAATGTCTGCATGAACATCATCCCAAACGTGTTTTTCAAAAGGCAACTGAACTATTTTGGTTCTTCCTTGGTTTTTCCCTTTCAGCAGTCCCAAAAAGATTATCAGCAATCCCAAAAAGATTACACACCCGTTTGCATTCTGATTCAGGTAACCCTGAGGGTACAGATATAATTTCCAAACGGCCTCAGTGATTCTCAGAGAGAGTACGAACGACCAGATGACCGCAAATAATATAGGTCTTTCTATTCCCCACCCTTCAGTCAGAACTGAAGGAGCTTCTTGGGTGAGAAGTGAAATGTTTTCAAAAGAAAAAAAAAGTCCAGTTATCTTTTCAACCATGACCTGGATCATTGAGAATCTCCATAGATAATCTGTATGTAAACAACCAAGCTCAGAGAGCACCAAAGTCCCATCAGGGAGAAAAGCTTCCAACAGGATTCTGTGTTAAACAGAATTAAGTCCACCCTGAATCCTTGCTTGCTTGCTTTCTGGGTGGTGAATGGATTTTAAGAGGATACACTTGTCGTTGATAGAAGAGAAGGGCTTGGCCTGATTTAAAATGGCTTGACAGAAAAAGGTGTGAAATTTCTCAAGCCGGGCCAGGCAGCTGGGTGGCACCTAGCCAGGCGAGACTTCAAGACCAGCGGTAACGACGATAAGGTAAGCAGATAATGTGAACAGCCCAGTCACGATGAAGATTCAGAGATAATCCTGGCTTATGAAACTGAACTGACAAGAGAAGGGAGGAGCATCAGTTAAGGAAAGAATGCTTCCTTGCCTTTTCCCCCACTGTCTTTTTCTCTAAAGGAAACTGAATTTTCCCTTTTTTTGTAGAAGATTTTGGATTGAGATCGTGGACATCGTGCTCACCCCATGGCTGGATGGCTCCCTTTTCATCTTTGCACAGGTGAGTCGCAAGGAAACAAGGAAAGCTTTGCTTTGGAACCATCTCCTGCGTGATTATAACATTCAGGGGCCAGTTTTGGTGTTTGACCCAATGAATGTTTGACCCAATGGAATTGGGGATGTCTAGTCTAATGAAGAGAAGGACGAGGGGGGACATGATAGCAGTGTTCCAACATCTCAGGGGCTGCCCCAAAGAAGAGGGAGTCAAGCTATTTTCCAAAGCGCCGGAAGGCAGGACAAGAAGCAACGGATGGAAACTAATCAAGGAAAGAAGCAACCTGGAACTAAGGAGAAACTTCCTGACAGTTAGAACAATTAACCAGCGGAACAACCTGCCTCCAGAAGCGGTGAATGCTCCAACACTGGAAGTTTTTAAGAAGAGCCTGGACAGCCATTTGTCCGAAATGGTATAGGGTTTCCTGCCTGAGCAGGGGGTTGGACTAGATGACCTCCAAGGTCCCTTCCAACTCTGTTCCTGTTACTGAGTTAATTTAGTTAAAATCACTGGTACAGACATAGAACTAAGATAGAACTAAGGAGAAATTTCCTGACAGTTAGAACAATTAACCAGCGGAACAACCTGCCTCCAGAGGTTGTATATGCTCCAACACTGGAAGTTTTTAAGAAGAGACTGGACAGCCATTTTTCTGAAATGATGTAGGGTTTCCTGCCTGAGCAGGGGGTTGGACTAGATGACCTCCAAGGTCCCTTCCAACTTTATTATTATTGTTATTATTATTATTATTCCGTTCAAACACCTCATTCGCCATAATTCAGAAATTGTTCCTGAGAATGCTCTTTCTAATGCCTGGAACAAGGGAAGCTAATATGTTGCTAGAAAATCAGAACTAGGCGACTGTAAATTCTAGTTCTGACGTGGGCAGAAAGCCAGCTGGGTTGTTTTGGCCAGTCCCTCTGGGTCCTAGGAAGAAGGCAGCGCAAACCGCTTCTGAAAATCTGGCCTAGAAAACTGCAGTGGCTTTTCTAAGCAGTTATCAGGAGTCGAGACTAACTTGATAACATGTACATGTACAGTGTACAACCACAATTGAGCCCCAAATGTCCTTTGCTAAGCAAGACATTTGATAAGTGAGTTTTGCCACATTTTTTCCCTTTTTTCTTTTCAGAAATGTGTTACTGATTTTTTACAGTAACAATCCTTAGTGCCTAGTGTACAGCGTGTTGTCCTGGTTCATATATTTTGAAAAAAAAAAACCAGTAGTAGTTAATTAACAGCCAATCATTATTTTTTGTAATTCCATAATTAGTATATTAATTAATAGTGTATTTCTTTGATCTTCCCTTCTCCCAATAATCTTCTTTCTACCTTAAACAAATATTCTTAATATTTTCAGTGCATAAATGGTTAAATGTAAACATTTTTTCATGTTTGTACAAATAATAATGTCCATGTATGACAATAATAATAATAATAGTAGTAGTAGTAGTAGTAGTAAATAAAAAGTTGGAAGGGACCTTGGAGGTCATCTAGTCCAACCCCCAGTTCAGGCAGGAAACATTTTTTCTTAACGTGTTATTTTTCTAAAAACCATCTTATTAGTTCACCATATATCCTATTCTCATAGTTCTTACTTAAGCTTAATTTCCCCTTAATGTTCAAACAATTCTTATCAGTCATAATGCGCTCAATATTAAATCATCTAAATAGCCAGATTTTCCATTTAGATACACCATCCCAATGTTTTCATATTTCCTATTTTTTTATAATGCATGAAATGTGAAACTCATTTTTTTCCTTTCTCGCCACACTTGTTAAGTGACACGGTTGTAGAGTGAAATCTGGCTTCCCCCCATTGATTTTGTCGGAAAGTCACAAAAGGGGATCACCGCAACCGGCGTAAAAAATGAGTCAGTTGCCAATTGTCTGAATTTTGATCACGTGACCCTGGGGGATGCTGCAACGGTCGTAAGTGTGAAAAACGGTCGTAAGTCCCCTTTTTTACAGGGCTGTTGTCACTTTATGTGGCCGCTGAATGAACTGTTGTAAGTTAATGAGTCCATTTCCCACGTATTTCAGAATCTGGAGTTCTTCTACTCTCTTAAGCTCCAGCTTCTAGGTTAAAGTCAGTTCTGCAGCCAGGAGCTGCTGCTTCCCCTGTTGGGGGTGATGCCTCCCAGTGCAGCCATGTCAAATTCGGTCCCTGCCTGCTCTGTGGTGGGAACCGGCCCTGCGGCTGCCACATTAAAGCTGTAGTTCATGGGCCCCGGGTTAATGTTGTTGGACCCGGGGATAAAAATAGGCTACAGACATTTATTATAAAGCGCCAGGCGTTCTTATGGAGTCAGTGATATGTGAATAGAATATAAAATAGAATAATAGAATAGACAGACTGTAGAATAGAATAGAATAGAATAGAATAGAATAGAATAGAATAGAATAGAATAGAATAGAATAGAATAGAATAGAATAGAATAGAATAGAAGAATAGAATAAAGTAGATTGCAGAGTAGAATAGAACAATGGGATAGAATAGTACAGTGATGGCGAACCTTTTGGAGACCGAGTGCCCAACACCCGCCCCCCGGCCCCGCTCCACCTCCCGTCCTGCCTGCTCCGCCCCCGCCCGCCCCCTGCCCCGCCCGGCCGCAGGGCCACACACCGCCTCCATAGCCCGCCGCAGCAGATTGCCCAAGCAGCCCTGCAGCGCCATGGCAGCCACGCCCTCCACCCACACCCCACAGCATCATCTGCACGCTATGGGGTGTGAGGGCAGAGTCTTGTCCCTGCTGCCTGGCTATGTCCTTGGCTGCGCTGCTCCATGTGGGGGCGACTCTCCTCCAGGGGGGCTGCTGGTGAGGTGGCCGCAGGGGGGGGAGGAGGCGGGGCTGGGGCGACAGCGCACGTGCCCAGAGAGAAGGCACCGAGTGCTGCCTCTGGCACGCGTGCCATAGGTTCGCCACCACTGGAATAATATATAGAATAGAATATAGAAGAATAGAATAAAATAGATTGTAGAATAGAATAGAATAATGGAATAGAATAGTATATAGAATAGAATATAGAAGAATAGAAAGAAAAATAGAATAGACAGATTGTAGAATAGAATAGAATAGAATAGAATAGAATAGACAGATTGTAGAATAGAATATAGAATAGATTGTAGAATAGAATATAGAATAGAATAGACAAATTGTAGAATATAATAATAGAATAAGATTGTAGAATATAGAATATAATAATAGAATAGACAGATTGTAGAGTAGAATAGAATAATAGAATAGACAGATTGTAGAATATAATAATAGAATAGACAGATTGTAGAGTAGAATAGAATAATAGAATAGACAGATTATAGAATAGAATAATAGAATAGAATAACAGAAGAGAAAAGAGTTGGCAGGAACCTTGTAGGAACATCTGGCTGACTGCGATTATTATTATTATTATTATTATTATTATTATTATTAATATTATTAATAATAATATAATAATTATAATTATAATATAATATAATAATAATGTTGGAAAGGACCTTGGAGGTCATCTAGTCCAGCCCCCTGCTCAGGCAGGAAACCCTATACCATTTCGGACAAATGGCTGTCCAGTCTCTTCTTAAAAACTTCCAGTGTTGGAGCATTCACCGCTTCTGGAAGCAGGTTGTTCCACTGATTTCTCTAGTCCACCCCCCCCCCCAAGCAAGAGACCCCCTACACCATTTCTGACAGATGTACAGTGTCTGGACGGATACAGTTGGCAGTGCCTCCCACTTCCAACCCCCCAAAGCCGGGCCGGAAGGACACCCCTCCTCAAAAGCCACTGAGAAGTTCAGGAGAGCCAGAACACTCTTGGTAGATTCTATCACTTCATCTTTTTTTTTTTTTTTTTTTTTAATTCTAGGCATTAGACCCGCCCAAGATTAATAGCACAGCTAGTCCTCCACTTATGACAACAATTGAGCCCAAAAATGTTGCTAAGCAAAACATTTGTTAAGTGAGTTTTGCCCCATGTTAAGACCTTTCTCGCCACATTTGTCAAGTGAATGAGTAACACGGTTGTAGAGTGAAATCTGGCTTCCCCCATTGGCTTCGCTTGTCAGAAGGTCATAAAAGGGGATCACATGATCCCAGGACACTGCCGCCGTCATAAATGTGAGTCAGTTGCCAATTGTCTGAATTTTGATTACGTGACCCTGGGGGATGCTGCATCGATCGTAAGTGTGAAAAACGGTCCTCAGTCACTTTTTCCACTGATGTAACTTTGAACGGTCACTAAATGAAACGGTTATAAATCGACTGCCTGTAATTCATCCCTTTTTTTAAAAAAAAGTATTTAAACATTTTAAGATGGATTCATGTAATTTTGGAATCCCGGGAGTGACAGAAGGATGGGAAGTTAATTTCTCTCTCTCTCTCTCTCTCTCTCTCCCAAGTTGATTTTATTCATTTGTAAATGATACGCATAGTTGTAGAAAGAAACATTGTACATTTTTTTTTTAAAAAAATAATTGTTATTGATTCCCTGGCAGATCTTTTCTCATCCAGAATGTTGTCGGGAACAGTTGTGAAGTTGAACTTTCAGCCTTGGGAAGTCGGGGCAAAATGTCTCGCAACGCAGCATCCACACACCTTTATTTTGAAAAGACCCATGAAGAAAAAAAAAAGTCCTATTTTGTTCAGGAACAGGCCCAAATAAAGACCAAACATGGATTGTTGCCGTGAGCCTGTTGGGGAAAAGACAGTGGATCATTTTGATTTATTTGGTAATGAAGCTGGAAGATTCTCTTTTAATTGCTTCCTCTCCTGATGAAATATATATAAGGGTGTGGAGGATGATGAGATCATGATATCGTTTGATGTGACGTCCTTATTCACCTCCATCCCACAAAACTTGGCCATCTCAGTGATAAGGAGTTTGTTACAGCAAGAAGCACCGCGACACCCCAACTTGCTTAGTACGGAGGACTTGATCCAGTTGCTGAACTTGTACCTCAAAATATACTTTACATTCCAGGGCACAATAGACGAACAAATAAAAGGCACGCCAATGGGGTTCCCCATTTCGGGGGTCATTGCGGAGGCCGTCCTACAGGAACTGGAACGCAAGGCAATGGCTGACTACTGCCCCAAGTTTTGGGCCAGGTATGTCGATGATACATTCGCCATTATCAAACGCCAGAACAACATCAGGTTCATGGAAGGGTTGAATTCAATCTACCTGGGCATTCAATTTATGGCGGAGGAGGACGCTAAGGGTATCCTGGCATTCCTGGATGTACTGGTCAACTGCCAAACCAACGGCACCCTCTGCACAGCCGTCCATCGTAAAACAACACACACAGACTGGATTTTGCACTATGAGAGCACCCATCCAACGGCACATAAGATCAGCTGTATTCGAACGCTGTTTAAGAGAGTAAATACTCATTGCAGCACGGCGGTGGCGAAAATCAAAGAACGGGCCGACCTCCACCACATGTGTAAGCAAAACAGTTACTCGACGGGTTTCATCCAACGATGCTGCAAATGCCAAGAACCTCGAGCAACACACAACAGACCCAACAACTACGGCCTGGGCAACGCTCCCATACATCAATGGCGTATCCGAAGCAACAGCACGGATATTAGCACCCCATAATGTCAATGTGGCACACAAGCCAAGCCAGACGTTGCGTGCCAAAATAATGCGCCCAAAGGAACCGTTGCCCAACGACGATAGATCATCGATAGTCTACAAGATCAATTGCAACGATTGCCGTTGCAATTACATTGGGGAAACCACAAAGCGGCTTAAGACCAGGGTCCACGAACATGAACTGGCTGTCAGATGACATGAACAGCATTCCCAAGTGTGGGCACATATGGCTGGCCGCAACCACACACTCAATTTTGCGGGAGCTGAGGTCATCGCCCAGAACTCTACGAAAGGCGGCCGTTTATTTAAAGAGGCCTGGTTATCGAATCAGTACTCGGTTAACCGACATGTAGAACTATTACCGGCCTATCAAACGTTGAGAAAGCACGAACAACGACGCAAAGAATTACAGCGAGCGCAACGAGTACCACCTACACACAGGAAGAATGGGGACAGGAGAGGCCCAGGACGCTCACTCATAGAACGGCATGAAACCCCAGCGAGTGGAGGGACGGAGACACCGGTACGGCCCATCGCAAGATCAGGGGAGAGACGATGGACCAGCACGATCAGGACGAGACGCATGATGGAGGAAGCATCACCAGACGGGACTACGCGGCAACTTACCGGGACTAAAACTCACCGTCTCCTGGTGATTAACCCAACTATCCTTACTTTTTTTTCAACGTCACAACATTCATGACTGACTTTCATTTTTTTCTTGACTATTATCAATAAAATCTTAATTCTGAGGTTGGCACGTTCCTCTTTGTTTCCTCTCAGATCTCAAAATCTAATTTATGAAAGCGCGAAGCTTGGACGATAGTGTCCACCAGTGTATTTGAGTTTGAGGAATCACTGCAGGATCTAAGGTGTCGTCTTTTTTTTTAAAAAAAAAAGCTCAACGAAATTTAGTAAATAAAATAACAGAACAAAATTCCACCCTCTCTGGTTCTGAATAAACTGATAGCAGAAGTTATTTTAAGTCACTGACTTCAACCAACACCTCCGGAAAGAATGTTTCTAAACAATTTTTGAGGAATTGAAACTGCCTGTTTTCGAAAATTATCCATTTACTCAGGCAACGGGGAAAAAAGGATGACTATTTAGAGAACAAACAAGATAGTTAAAAGTTGTCTTCTATTTTCCTCAGTGAAATAAATGGCGCTTTAAATGGCTTAATGCTATCGTACCCACAGGGTACTTGCTGATGGCACCTCTGCCATTTTATTTTATTTATTGATCGCATTTTTAAACCGCAAAGTTGGGCCTGGTCTCAGGGGACAAAAACAACGGAAGAAAATGCAATTTAATGTTGGGAGCCAAGAATTTCAGTATGGGAGAATGGTTAGGCTGTCCGTCAAAGATCAAACCTGACTCATGCAGGATCCCTCATGGTTTTCAAGACCAGAAATAGCCCTGCCTCTCATATGCTGACAGGAGTCCAAAATGGCTTTTGATCAGTGCTCCTCAACCTCAGCAGCTATAAAATAGGTGGACTTCATTTCCCAGAATTCCCTCAGCCAGCTAAGGTAGGCTGGCTGGGGAATTCTGGGAGTTGAAGTCCACAAGTCTTGAAGTTGCCAAAGTTGGACACCCCTGCATTAAAGCAATGTAACTTAAGCCCATTACAGGTAGTCCTCGACTTAACAGTTCATTTAGTGACCGTTCAAAGTTGCCACAGCAGCTGAAAAAAGTGACTTATGACCGTTTTTCACACTTAAGAAAGACCATTGCAGCATCCCCAGGGTCACGTGATCGAAATTCAGACTCTTGGCAACCTGACTCGTACTTATGACAGTTGAAGTGTCCCGTGGCCCATCTGATTCCCTTTTGTGACCTTCTGATAAAGTCAATGGGGAAGCTAAATTCACTTAACTGGGTTATTGACAAATGCAGTGATTCGCTTACCAACTGTGGTAGGAAAGGTCCTAAAACGGCAGAATTCACTTAGCAACTGACTCATTTAGCAACAAATGTTTTGGGCTCAATTGTGGTCGTACGTTGAGGACTACCTGTATTAGCTGTGCAGACAAGTCAACCCCAATTGGACTCAACCTGGACTGGGACGGCGAAGCTGAAAATGGGACTCTTTGGAGATTCTCAGTCATCCAGGTCATAGTTATCCCAAAGGTGCTTTTTTCAGGAGGCAACTGAACTTCCTTGTTTTTCTTTGAAGACGTTTCGCTTCTCATCCCAGAAGCTTCTTCAGCTCTGACTGGATGGTGGGGAATGGAAGGATTTATGTTCCTTGCAGACAGCTGGTCATTTGCATCCTTTTAGAGGGTCGTTGAGGCCACCTGGAGGTTTATCTGTCCTCAGGGTCACCTGAGTAATGCAAATGGGTGTGGAGCCTTCTACAACACGGTCCTTTCAACAGTTCCAAGAAGGCTCCACACCCATTTGCACCACTCAGGTGACCCTGAGCACAGGTAAACCTCCCAAGTGGCCTCAATGACTTTTTAAAAGAATGCAAATGACCAGCTGTCTGCAAGGAATATAAATCCTTCCATTCCCCACCATCCAGTGGACTTTCTTGTTTTTTCTTTGAAAACTTCTTCGCTTCTCATCCAAGAAGCTTCTTTAGCTCTGACTGGATGGTGGGGAAGGGAAGGATTTATACTCTTTGCAGACAGCTGGTCGTTTGCCTTCTTTTAGAGAGTCCTTGAGGCCACCTGGAGGTTTATCTGTGTCCTCAGGGTCACCTGAGTGGTGCAAATGGGTGTGGAGCCTTCTTGGAACTGCTGAAAGGACTGTTGTAGAAGGACGACACAGATAAACCTCCAAGTGGCCTCAATGACTCTAAAAGAATGCAAATGACCAGCCCTGGGTCCCTTCACTGAGTCTGTGTTGTCTGCATCTCAAACTGTAGCGCAAATGGTTCCCGTAGTCTGCAATGTTTTCTGGAAATCCGTTTCAGAATGGTGCGGGAGCATGAATGGATTTCCAGAAAACATTGCAGACTCCAGGAACCCTTTGCGCTCCAGTTGGAGATGCAGACAACACAGACTCATCCCCATCATCCTGCGCCCGTCTTCAACCGTGAAAGGACCCAGGGCAGAAAACATCCTGCAGCCAAGAAGGCTCCACACCCATTTGCACCACTCAGGTGACCCTGAGGACACAGGTAAACCTCTAGGTGGCCTCAACGACCCTCTAAAAAGAAGGCAAATGACCAGCTGTCTGCAAGGAGTATAAATCCTTCCCTTCCCCACCATCCAGTCAGAGCCGAAGAAGCTTCTGGGATGAGAAGCGAAACGTCTTCAAAGGAAAAACAAGAAAGTCCAGTTGCCTCTTGAAGAAAGCACCTTTGGGACAGAAAATGGAAGAAAAACTCAGGAAGACCCCCTCACTTACTTTCTCCCAGTTCTGTCCTAATAAACAGTCTTGCCGTCGCCTTGATTGCTGCTTGCGAGTTATGTTTGACCAGACAAGTGAAGAGCGATGAGTTCCACTTTTCGGTGGCCGTGAACTGCATGGAACTGTTGCGGGAGTAGGTCCCATCGGAATTCAAAGTTGTCGCAGTAGTCTTTCCTTTACCGCTGGTATTCTTGCAAAACAAGTCCACTTTGGCAACATCTGGATAAAAACTTTCTGCGTAGCAAGTGACCATCACAGTGGTGTTCAGCTGCACGGGGGAAGGTGGGCTGGTCTCCAGATGGACTTTGGGAGGAACTGAGCAAAGAAAACCAAAGAGAATCAGTCAGGAGAGCTTCAGATTCATGGGTCCTGCCTGCACAAGACCCCAGCAACCGGTCCGCACAAACAAGCAAAGGCCCATCCGCGGGATGCAGGCAGCACACAAAACCACGCACCCTCCGGTCCGTGGAAAAACCTCTCTCCACGGAACCGATCCCTGGTGCCCAAAAGGTTGGGGATCTCTGCCCTAGAAGATCAACTGATTCTGCTCTCCCGATTGTGGCATTGGGAAAACAAGAAGGTTCTCTGAACGCAACCCTGGTGTGAAAAATCCAGAACTTTGTTTTGCAGGAAGCCCAAGATCAGAACTTGACACTATGAGCAAAGAATGAAATAAGGGGTCCCAACGGATTCTCGGAAAGTCTCTGTTCTCATTAGTTTATTTGGGGTGTGTTTGGACCCTGCAACCTTCATCAATATAAGTCAGTTGCCAACCCTCTGAATGATGACCTTGTGACCATGGGGATGCTACAACGGTCGTAAGTGTGAAAATCGGTCGTAAGTCACTTTTTCAGTGCCGTAACTTCAAACAGTCACTAAACGAACTGTTATAAGTCGAGAACTACCTATACGTAGATTATAAACCTAATGATGAAAGCAGAGGGAGGGTAGTCTGAAAATCTACCACTTGTAACTTTGAACGGTCACTAAATCAATGGTTGCAAGTCGGGGACTACTTGTATGGCAACACATTTGCAAATGCTGATCACCTCATCCTGGACGCTGCAACCACTGTAAATATGTGCCAGTTGACAGACAATGAGATAAATGTCCCGGGCGAACAATCGGAGCCACACACGAATAATCAAAGTTACCAGTTTTATTATCCACCACCTATATCAAAGTTCCCCAAACTTTTGGGGTTGGTGGACTGGGGCGGGGGAAGGGAGGGAAAAGAAAAGATGGTTTTGTTGGGGTGAACGCATACGCGAGCGCATGTGTGCACACAAACACCCGTTGCTCCCACAAGGGGGGCGCGAACCTCCCTCATGGTGACTGTTCTGTCCCAGCCTACTTGAGTCCTTGTTAAACTCACAAGGAGAAACCCCTCTTCCAACAAGCAGGCTGGAACCAACGTAAAAACAAACCCCTTTTATTATTATTTACAGACCTGAAAAATGTCCAAAGGCAAAGGCAAACAAAACACAAATTCAATGAAACTTGATTTCTTCCAAACGGAAATTGTCCAAGGGCAAAGGCAAACACAATTCAATGAAACCTGATCTCTTCCAAACGGCTGCCTTCAGCAACCAGCACTTCCCACACCTTCCCTTTTATTATGCAGCCCAAGGCGTGGCTTCTTAATGCCTTCTCCTTTGCCTTTGGAGCCGCCCCATAGCCTTCCTCTGTCCAACTCTCGTTGCCTGTCGGCGTTTGCTAGCATCCATGATGTCTTCCAGCTGTGAGTCCTCACAGTCTGACTCAGCCTCCCAGCACAGCTGTGTCTCAGCCTGAGCACAAGTGGAGGGGCCAGGCTCCTTGTCAGACTAAGTCTTGGAGCTCCTCAGAGCCTTCCTCTGACTCTGATGTCACTCCAGGCCCCTCCTCCTCCTCTGATTCCCCAGACTCAGCTGCCGGATCCACTGACTGACGGGGAATCACAACAGTGACGCTCACATGAATGGGGCCAGAAACACCCATGACGCTCGCATGAGTGGGGCCACAAACGCCTGCAATGGTCACACAAGTGGGGACACAAATGCCTGCAATTCATGAATGGTGTCACAAATGCCTGCTATGCTTGTGGGAATGGGACCGTGAACATCCGCAACGCTCGCACGAATAGGGCTGTGTGCACACGTGTGCTCCGGCCAGCCACTTTTCGTGGCCCATGAGCCAATAGGTTGCTACTGCTAGTGGGCCGTGGGCCGCAGTTTGGGGACCCCTGACTATATTAAAAGAATCTCCCCAGACTGTTTGTCTTCCCCTGGGAATGACCAGATAAGGCTTCATAGATCCCAGGCTTAATTCAAACGTATGCTGCTTGCAACTGTGTAAGGATGCCAAGCTAGTTCCCAGCTTAACCCCTCCTCCCATCCTGGCAGTTTCCCAACAGATTCACTCCAAAATGTCTCAGTTGACTAGAGTGGATTTCCCTCCCTTTCCCAGCGGCACCTACCCGTCACAGAGACCACCACATGTTTCTTTACAGTAGATTCTCTCCTTTCGAGACCTTTTTTGACCACCGAGCAGTAGTAGATCCCATTATCATCGAGGCCGATGTTGCTCAGGCTGATGCTGAAGTCAGTTCTCGATCCTGGAACGAGCCTCTCCCCACGGGAAAATTTGTCATGCTCCCTGTAAATTAATTTCTGGCCGTTGCCGAAGTCTTTGTACCATTTTGCGCTTGCTGGCAGGTCCATCTGAGTCAGGGTACAGTTGAGAATGAGGGTCTGGCCTGCTGTGATCCGCGTGAAGGTGGGTATCTGAGGTTCCGTGTTCAGATCAGGCCCTCCAACAGCTGAAATGGAAAATAGTTTCTGTTTCTTCTGGAGATCCAAAATGGCCATAGTTTGAGTCAGGCACGGCAGGATTATTTGAACCCCACTTCTTGGCCTGCTTCCATGTTACTTTAAACCTAGGCCAGGGGTAGGCAACCTTGGCCCTTTTATGACTCGTGGACTTCAACTCCCAGAATTCCTGAGCCAGCCACGCTGAGGGGAAAGGGAGAGGTTTCCAAGCTGAGCCGTGCTGGCTCAGGAATTCTGGGAGTTGAAGTCCACAAGTCATGAAGGGGCCAAAGTTTCCCTCATGCTGGCTCAGGAATTCTGGGAGTTGAAGTCCACCAGTCATGAAGGGACCATAGTTCCCCCATGCTGGCTCAGGAATTCTGGGAGTTGGAAGCCCGCACGTTATGAAGGGGCCATAGTTCCCCCATGCTGGCTGAGGAATTCTGGGAGTTGAAGTTCACAAGTCATAAAAGGGCCAAGTTGGAAGACCCCTGGTTTAAATATTTAAATATTTTTTCCTCACGGTCACGTGATCAAAATTCAGGCATTTGGGCAGGGGTAGGCAACCTTGGCTCTTTTATGACTCGTGGACTTCAACTCCCAGAATTCCTGAGCCAGGCACGCTGAGGGGAAAGGGAGAGGTTTCCAAGCTGAGCCATGCTGGCTGAGGAATTCTGGGAGTTGAAGTCCACGAGTCATGAAGGGGCCATAGTTCCCCCATGCTGGCTGAGGAATTCTGGGAGTTGAAGTCCACAAGTCATGAAGGGGCCATAGTTCCCCCATGCTGGCTCAGGAATTCTGGGAGTTGAAGTCCACGAGTCATGAAGGGGTCATAGTTCCCCCATGCTGGCTCAGGAATTCTGGGAGTTGAAGTCCACCAGTCATAAAAGAGCCAAGGTTGCCTACCCCTGGCCTAGGCCTTCTCTTCTGCACATCCAGCCCAAGTATGACATCCGTGGTGGTGCAAAAGAGCCATGGTGATGCAGTGGCTAGAAGGCAGTACTGCAGGCTAACGCACTGCCCACTGCCAGGAGTTTGATTCTGACCAACTCAAGATTGACTCGGCCTTCCATCCTTCGGAGGTCAGTAAAATGAGGACCCGGATTGTTGGGGGCAAATATGCTGACTCTAAACCGCTTAGAGAGGGCTCTAAAGCACTGTGAAGCGGTATATAAGTCTAAGGGCTATTGCAATATTTTTCCTTCCTTCCTTCCTTCCTTCCTTCCTTCCTTCCTTCCTTCCTTCCTTCCTTCCTTCCTTCCTTCCTTCCTTCCTTCCTTCCTTCCTTCCTTCCTTCCTTCTCTCCCTCCCTCCCTCCCTCCTTTTTCTTTTCCTTTTTCCTCTCTTTTTCCTTCCTCTGAGCCCTGGTGGCGCAGTGGTTAGAATGCAGAACTGCAGGCTAAGTCTTTTGACTGCCATCAGTTCGATCCTGACCGGCTCAAGGTTGACTCAGCCTTCCCTCCTTCTGAGGTAGGTAAAATGAGGACCCAGATTGTTGGAGAGACAATATGCTGACTCTGTAAACTGCTTAAGAGAGGGCTGTAGAGCCTATGAAGTGGCATAGAAGTCTAAGTGTTAGTGCTATCCTGACATAGTGATTATTCCTAGAATGGAATTGTTTACGCTGTGTTAATATTCTGCATCTAACAACATGTGAAGTGATAGCGTGGCTTTAAACTGCACTGGTGAGACCACACTTAGAATCCTGCATCCAGTTTTGGTCACCACGATGTAAAAAAGATGTTGAGACTCTAGAAAGAGTGCAGAGAAGAACAACAAAGATGATCAGGGGACTGGAGGCTAAAACATGAAGAACAAAACAGGAACTGGGTCTGTCTAGTGTAACAAAGAGAAGGACTAAGGGTGACACGATGACTGCCTCTATATATAGAAGGACTAGGGGCGACATGATAGCAGTGTTTCAAGTTTTGATGGGGTGCCACAAAGAAGACGGGGTCAATCTATTTTCCAAAACACCAGAAGGCAGGACAAGAAACAATGGTTGGAAACTAACTGAGGAGAGAAGCAACCTAGAACTAAGGAGAAATTTCCTAACAGTGAGAACAATTAACCAGTGGAACTGCTTGCCTCCAGAAGTTGTGGGTGCTCCAACACTGGAGGTTTTTAAGAAGAGACTGGACAGCCATTTGTCTGAAATGGTATAGGGTTTCCTGCCTGAGCAGGGGGTTGGACTAGAAGATCTCCAAGGTCCCTTCCAACTTTGTAATTCTGTTATTCTATTCTGAGGGCAGGACAAGAAGCAAAGGTAGAAGGTTGTTAAAGGGAGATCCAAGCTAGAACTAAGGAGAAATACAATTAACCAGTGGAACGGCTTGCCTCCAAATGTGGTGGGTGCTCCATGGCTGGATGTTTTCAAAAACAGACTGGACAACCACTTGACTGGGATGGTATGGTGTTGGAACAAGAGAGAAAATGCTCCATGAAAATCAAGACAGCCAAGGTTGAGGTTGGCTCACTCCTGAATTGGAGATGATGATGATGATGGTGATGATGATAATAATGTTGGAAGGGACCTTGGAGGTCATCTAGTCCAACCCCCCTGCTCAGGCAGGAAACCTTATATCATTTCAGACAAATGGCTGTCCAGTCTCTTCTTAAAAACTTCCAGTGTTGGAGCATTCACCGCTTCTGGAGGCAGGTTGTTCCACTGGTTAATTGTTCTAATGGTCAGGAAATTTCTCCTCAGTTCCAGGTTGCTTCTCTCCTTGATTGATTTCCATCCGTTGCTTCTTGTCCTGCCTTCAGGCACTTTGGAGGATAGCTTGACTCCCTCTTCTTTGGGGCAGCCCCTGAGATATTGGAACACTGCTATCATGTCCCCCCTCGTCCTTCTCTTCATTAAACTAGACATCCCCAATTCCAGCAACCGTTCCTTGTATGTTTTAGCCTCCAGTCCCCTGATCATCTTTGTTGCTCTTCTCTGTACTCTTTCTAGAGTCTCAGCATCATCTCAGAGATGAGATGTAGGCACTCTCAAAGGGAGATGATGAAGAAGAAGATCATGCAAGGACATGTCTTTGGGGGGAGGTATAAGTGTGGGCAGCCTTTCAACAACATCTGAAGAACCTTTAAACAACAATCTACTAACCTCTCTGGCTTCCAGCTGGAAATCTGACCAATAATACTCACCTATTTTCTGAAACGAACACATCCTCAGGTTTTGCACCAGCAGGAAGAACAAAAGCTGAGATGGACCCGGGACTGTCAAGGAGGAACTGAAGGAAGCCATGCCGATGCCAGCAGGAGAAACATCTGGAGCTACTTCGTCTCTCGCTCCTCCCCAAACATTTCCTTTTCAAGACGGAACAAAAGGGGAACCCGCGTTTCCTGCTTCTAATTTTGAACCAATTGCCTTCTTTGGGATGGTTGCTCTGTAAGAGAGTGACTAAGGAGAGATTCCGGAATTCTAAATTCATTAATATCCCCAAAGTAAAAGACGGAGGCGATGCAAGAAGACACTAGAATAAACCAGGATGGAGACTTCAGCAGTGATTTCTGTTCTGTTTCACTGATGATGTTACCTAGTTGGGTAATGAAATGTCTGCACGAAAACTCAGAGAGCACCAAGGACCCCACAGTCCTCCTCCTCCGCCTCCTCCTCCTCCTCGCAATCCCTCCCCTTTCTAGCACTGATGATGTTACCTAGTTGGGTCATGAAATGTATGCAAGAAATCAACCAAGCTCAGAGAACCCCAAGGAACCCATAGTCCTCCTCTTCCTCCTCCCTCCTCTTCCTCCTCCTCACCCACTCTGCAAACCTCATTCTCTTGTAGCACTGATGATGTTACCTAGTTGGGTCATGAAATGTCTGCAAGAAAACCACTAAGCTCCAAGGGACCCACACTCCTCCTCCTCCTCCTGTGCGCAACCCCTCTCCTTCTAGCACTGATGATGTTACCTAGTTGGGCAATGAAATGTCTGCTAGAAAACAACCAAGCTCAGAGAGCACCAAGCTCAGTCCTTTCCTCCTGCTCCTCCACCCGCAATCCCTCCCCTTTCTAGCACTGATGATGTTACCTAGTTGGGTCATGAAATGTCTGCAAGAAAACCACTAAGCTCCAAGGAACCTACACTCCTCCTCCTCCCCCTCCTCCTCCTCTCGCAATCCCTCCCCTTTCTAGCACTGATGATGTTACCTAGTTGGGCAATGAAACGTCTGCTAGGCTAGAAAACAACCAAGCTCAGAGAACACCAAGGACCCCACAGTCCTTTCCGCCTCCTCCTCCTCCTCCTCCTCCTCCTCCTCTCTGCAAACCTCCCTTCCTTCTACCACTGATGATGTTACCTCGTCTGGTCATGAAACATCGGCAGGAAAGCTACCAAGCTCACAGAGCACCAAGGACCCCACCGTGATTTCTGCGTTGACTTCACCTCTGTCACTTTTAAATCTTTCCTTCTGCAGCAGGAGGGAAAGAGGAATCCTCACTTCATCTTCCAAGCTGGGAGGGAGGGTCTTCTTCGTACTGGTAGTTCTCCACTTAGGATGAGAATTGAGATCAGAGGTTTTCATTGCTTTTGTCATGCTTTCGTTAAGCCAGATGTGCCCGAATCTATGGGGTTTTTTCCCCACCCCGGTCGTTAAGGGAATAACTGTGGCCATTAAACAAATCACAAAGGTGTTGAGCAAATGCAGCTTCTCCCACTGACGTGGCTTGTCAGAAGCTTGCTGCAAAGGTTGCAAATGACGATCGTAAGTGCGTTGCGCCTGCCAAACAAATTTTGGTCACACAGCTACGTAATTTTGAGGATGCTCTGATGGTCCTAACGGCAAAGACTGGTGGAAGGTCACCTTTTCCAGTGTTGTTGCTGCGTTGAAGGAATGATAGATGAATGGTTGTAAGTTCAGGACTGCCTACACCTGAGGTCCCCAACCTTTTGGGCACCAGGGACCGGTTCCGTGGAGAGAGGTTTTCCCGCGGACCGGAGGGTGCGTGGTTTTGTGTGCTGCCTGCATCCCACGGATGGGGCTTTGCTTGTTTGTGTGGACCGGTTGCTGGCATGCCGTGGTCCGGTACTGGTCCCTGGACCGGGGTTTGGGAGCCCCTGGCCCCTGGCTTGTGGGTGGCTTTCTGAACGTTTCGTTACCAGGTTAGGTAACATCTTCAGTGGCGTTTAGATGTTACCTGAAGATGTTACCTAGACTGGTAACGAAACATTTGGAAAACAACCCACAAGCTCGGAGAACGGACCTTCACCCTCACCATTCTGATAGTCTAGGGCAGAGGTAGGCAACCTTGGCTCTTTTATGACTCGTGGACTTCAACTCCCAGAATTCCTGAGCCAGCCATGCTGAGGGGAAAGGGAGAGGTTTCCATGCTGAGCCATGCTGGCTCAGGAATTCTGGGAGTTGAAGTCCACGAGTCATAAAAGAGCCAAGGTTGCCTACCCCTGGTCTAGGGGTGTCCAATCTTGGCCACTTTAAGACCTGTGGACTTCAACTCCCAGAATTCCCCAGCCTGCTCTTGTACCTTTAGATCAGGGGTGTCCAGTCTTGGCCACTTTGTGGACTTCAACTCCCAGAATTCTTCAGCCCGCCCAGAATTCTGGGAATTGAAGTCCACACGTGCTAGGCAGCAACGGTTCCTTCCAGTGACTTCACCGCAGCTCTGCAAATTGAATTATAGAATCATAGAATCCTAGGGCTGGAAGGGACCTGGGAGGTCCTCTTGTCCAACCCCTCACCCGAGGCGGGAGACCTTATACCACCCTGGCCAAATGGAAGCCCAATCTTTTCTTGAACCTAACCTAACATTTGCTGACTGGGGAATTCTGGGAGTTGAAATCCACCCATCTTAGACTTGCCAAGGTTAAGAAACATTGTGGCATGGTTCCGACAGATGAAACTCTTCAAAAGAACTTGGAGGCGTTGTTTACCTTAAAGAATCTTTATTTTGAATAGCATAACATCAGCACTGCATAATCGAAGCCAAAAACTGAATTCCCCTCCCCTGAGCACATAGTATCAAAGCACAATTCCCTCTTCCAATTAACAGTCATAAATCACATTCCCCAATTAGCTTGAAGCACGGGCTTCCTCTCCAGTTCTCCAGCCCACCAATTCCTTATCAGCTCTGGTTACAATAACCTTGTTTCTCACGCTAGGTTTAGTGTTGTTATGTCTAGCTGGATTCTCATTCACATCCCCCCTCCCAGCATCATCTAACTCTGAAAGCAAAAGGAAAAAGATGGCTACATTTCCCTCTGTTGTCAATTCAAAAACATCGGATGTGAGCAGCGTTGACACGTTGAATTCTGGGAGTTGAAGTCCACAGGTCCCCCTTCCATTGTAATATAAAGGGTCCCTGCAGGAGGCGCCGTAATTGGGAGGTGGAGGGCCACCTGGCCTTGCCAGAACAGCTGACGGGTGGGAGACAGCATTCCCTCTGGAGTCCCAAAGGAGGGAAATGGACTTTCTTGTTTTTCTTTGAAGACGTTTCGCTTCTCATCCAAAAAGCTTCTTCAGCTCTGACTGGATGGTGGAGGATGGTTTATGTTCTGTCTCTTCACAGGGCAGAAAACATCCTGCAGCCAAGAAGGCTCCACACCCATTTGCACCACTCAGGTGACCCTGAGGACACAGGTAAGCCTCCAGGTGGCTTCAACGACTCTCTAAAAAAGATGCAAATGACCAGCTGTCTGCAAGGAGTATAAATCCTTCCCTTCCCCACCATCCAGTCAGAGCCGAAGAAGCTTCTGGGATGAGAAGCGAAACATCTTCAAAGAAAAACAAGGAAGTCCAGTTGCCTCCTGAAAAAGCATCTTTGGGACAACCTGGATGACTGAGAAACTCCACAGACATTCTCTCTGGAAGTTCCAGCTGGGCAGCCTGGCAAATTCTCTAGCCTCCCTGGTCACTTAATGAAGGTGGAAGGCATTTAACCAACCGAAGCCAACAGTAAGGCCGATCATTGTTCATTGAACAACCTGGTTGATTCGCTTAACGAGCATGGTAAAAAAAAGTGTCACAAAAATGGATCCGATTCATTTCACGAACTTTTGACTGATGATCCTAACAGGTAGTCTCCAGTCCCGAGAACTACCTGTATAGACACAAGTATTGAACATGTAGATGCAGCCAATTTGGGTCACCCTATCACAAAAAAGATGTTGAGAGTTTTTTTGGAAAAAGTTCAGAGAAGAGCAACTAAGATGATCCAAGGCCTGGAGGCTAAAACATACGAAGAACGGCTGCGGGACTTGGGTCTGGCTAGTCTAAAGAAAAGAAGAAATAGGGGAGACATGATAGCAGCGTTCCAGTACTTGAGGGGCTGCCACAAAGAAGTGGGGGTCACGTTATTCACCAAAGCACCAGAGGGAAGGACGGTTAGAAACTGATCAGAGAGAGAAGCAACCTGGAATTAAGGAGAAACTTCCTGACAGTGAGGACAATCAACCAGTGGAACAGCTTGCCACCAGAAATCATGGGCGCTCCGTCACTGGAGGTTTTTAAGAAGAGACTAGACATTTACCTGTCTGTGATGGTATAGGTTCTCCTGCTTGAGCAGGGGGCTGGACTAGAAGACCTCCAAGGTCCCTTCCAGCTCTATTCTATTCATTAGATTTAACATTTTGTCCTTTCTTCATCTTTTAAAACCATATCTACGCCCCCAAATTACACTTTTCTATTTGCTCCTTTATAACTTCTGTAGAGTTACCACGTGTAGCATTACCTCCTCAGAGGCCGCTAAAGCCCAGGGCCCACCCCAGCCCCGTTCCCCTTAGTCAAGCTCTGCAGCTGTGCTCTCTAGGTGTTAGTAAAGTGTCTCTTCCAACCGAGGCTCACACAAAGTGAGGAGGTGGCAGGCTCTTGTCTTCAGGGAGGGGCTTCCAGGAACAAAGATGACCAGCCCCTAGCCCAGGGGTAGGCAACCGTGGCTCTTTTATGACTCGTGGACTTCAACTCCCAGAATTCCTGAGCCAGCCATGCTGAGGGGAAAGGGAGAGGTTTCCAAGCTGAGCCATGCTGGGTCAGGAATTCTGGGAGTTGAAGTCCACGAGTCATGAGGGGGCCATAGTTCCCCCATGCTGGCTGAGGAATTCTGGGAGTTGAAGTCCACGAGTCATGAAGGGGCCATAGTTCCCCCATGCTGGCTGAGGAATTCTGGGAGTTGGTCCACAAGCCATGAAGGGGCCATGGTTCCCCCATGCTGGCTCAGGAATTCTGGGAGTTGAAGTCCACAAGCCATGAAGGGGCCATAGTTCCCCCATGCTGGCTCAGGAATTCTGGGAGTTGAAGTCCACGAGTCATAAAGCGGCGTAGGCCTAGGCCAGGGGTGGGCAACCTTGGCTCTTTTATGACTCGTGGACTTCAACTCCCAGAATTCCTGAGCCAGCCACGCTGAGGGGAAAGGGAGAGGTTTCCAAGCTGAGCCATGCTGGCTCAGGAATTCTGGGAGTTGAAGTCCACGAGTCATAAAAGAGCCAAGGTTGCCTACCCCTGCCCTAGCCCCAATAGTCAATGCTGTGATGGTGTCTAGCAGCCCCAGGCTGTCATAGCAGCAACAGTCAATGATTCCTCAGCGACCTCTTTGGAAACAAGTGGGGAGGGGAAAAACCCCCTGGCTCCAGGCAGTAATAAAACACGAACAAAAGCAGTCAGCTTGCTGCAGTAACGGCTCGCCCCCCTCAGGGCAACTCCCCACAATGTCTAAAACTGGCACAAGCAGCAATAGTCACAGTTCAGATGGCCTTCAATCTTCACAGCAACAAGCAGTCTCTCGTCCTCTTCTGTGGCTTCTTGCAGTCTCCGACAGGCCAGTGTCAAAGCCCTCCCCCCTTATCCTTTATTATTAAAATCTGAGGTTAACAGCCCCAGCAACTTTCTTTCTCCACACCCTCTCTCTTGCCTCCGCTTGGGATATCTCCCTTGCAAAAGAAAGCAATAAAATTCCACCCCCTCACTCTCTCTCACTCTCTCCTTTTCCCCCTCCTTCACCAGAAGGGATCAGCTTAAAACCTCCAACCCCTCTTTGTCTTCACCTGACAAACTGCAACAACCAACCACCTGGTAGCTGCATTAGAGTCCATTTTATTCTCCTGGCTCATATCCCTACATGAGACTAACTCTTCCTTACTAAGGGGAGGGGCCAGGCAGGGAATCCCGGACAGCCCCGCTACACTTCTATAAGCAAATTCTTTTTATTTTTATCTCTTTCCTAATCATTTAAATGCATGTCAAAAAAACCCCCAGTTACTTCAATTTTCTTGGCTTGTTTTTTTCTTTAAAACAGAAACAAAGGATCAGCATTTACATTTAAAGATAGATGTCGAGGGTGGAACTTTGGCAGCCAGGTGCCTCTGTATTCCAACTTGCTGTTGGAGTAAAAGGGGGATGTGTTACTTTCAAGTGGGTTAGATAGAGAAACGAAACTTCTACGATTCCACTGAAGACTGTGAGAGCCTGAAACCTTTTCAAGAACACCAGAACAGGTGCGGATTTGAAGCAGACGGTTCCCACAACAAGGTGAACTTGTTTATATGGACTATGTAAGACATTGGTGGTTTGGCTGGGGAAATTATTGTTTAAGTCTATGAATCGGTGTTGGAACCTCAGAGTTAGTTTTGCTTCGACATCACCATGCCATGTATTCAATAAACAGTAAGATTTTCAGAGACGGAATGAACCTGGAGTTTTATTGGTGATTCTCTAGCTGGATGTGGACATTGGGTTCATTTACATCACAGACATGGCAAAACAGAGTGAGCTTGATTTTATATCTCCATTTTGGTTTTATAGGCTTATCATGTCATATAATGGTTGCGGCGACGAAGCATTATACAAGCATTTTAACAATAGTGTCATTGATTCCCTAAGCAGATCCTTTCTCATCCTGAAAGTCTGTCGGGAATAGGGGTCTTTAACTCGGAGTTTCAGACTGTCTCGCTTCCTGGAATGTTCTGGAATGTTGTCTTGCCCTCTTGCATCTGCAGACCTTCATTAGGCAAAGGAAAGAGACGAAAAGAAGGACAGCTACTTTGTTCAGGAAAAGTGCAATCCAGAGATTAGTGGGGGGGTTTTGTGGTGAACCTGTGGAGAAAAGACAGTGGATTATATTGATTTAATCATAATAAAGTCTGCTCCAGGGGTGGGGGAAGACTTGGGGGGGGCAGTGTAGATGGACAGGCCACCCAGGCCTCCCCCACTCTGAGGCACCTCAACTAAGACGATTAAGGACCTGGAGACAAAAACATATGAAGAACGGTTGCAGGAACTGAGTACGGCAAGTCTACAAAAAGGAAGGATTAGGGGTGACGTGATAGCAGCATTTCAGTATTTGAGGGGCTGCCACAAAGAAGAGGGGGGTCAACTTATTTTCCATCAGAAGGCAGGACATGAAGCAACGGATGGAAACTAATCAAGGAGAGAAGAAACCTGGAATTAAGGAGAAACTTCCTAACAGTGAGATCAATTAACCAGTGGAATGGCTTGACTCCAGAAGCGGTGAATGCTCCAACACTGGAAGTTTTTAAGAAGAGACTGGACAGCCATTTGTCTGAAATGGTACAGGATCTCCTGCTTGAGCAGGGGGCTGGACTAGAAGACCTCCAAGGTCCCTTCCAGATTCTATTCTATTCTATTCTATTCTATTCTATTCTATTCTATTCTATTCTATTCTATTCTATTCTATTCTATTCTATTCTATTCTATTCTACTCTACTCTACTCTACTCTACTCTACTCTACTCTACTCTACTCTACTCTACTCTACTCTATTCCCTATTTTCTATTCTATTCTATTCTATTCTATTCTATTCTATTCTATTCTATTCTATTCTATTCTATTCTATTCTATTCTATTCTATTCCCTATTTTCTATTCTATTCTATCCTATTCTATTCTATTCTATTCTATTCTATTCTATTCTATTCTATTCTATTCTATTCTATTCTATTCTCTTTTCTCTTTTCTCTTTTCTATTTTCTATTTTCTATTTTCTATTCTATTCTATTCTATTATTTTTTATTTTCTATTCTATTCTATTCTATTCTATTCTATTCTATTCTATTCTATTCTATTCTATTCTATTCTATTCTATTCTATTCTATTCTATTCTATTCTTCCAGAAGTTAGGGGGCTCCAGGACAGGGAACGGAGACAAATGAGGTAGGATAGAAGCTGGACACGTAGATAACACATTTTATGCCCAGTCTTTCTGTTGGTTCAGAAGGAATGGGAAGTGCTTCAAATGAATTGTGGGAAAAACCCTCAGAATGACTCTCAGTCCTCACTTTGAGGTTCTTCTCCAAAGCTAGATTACTTGTTTCCCTTTGAGGGATAAGCCATGTTTGCTGCAATAGTGTGGGCAGCGAGTGGTTAACTCTTGCTTCACACCGCCGTGATCACTATCTGAGGTCAGCCAGATTGCGCAGTTGTCAACACCAAAACACTGTAACTCAACTTTATTGAGATAGGCTATAGTAACAGTGAAAGCCTGACTCTGTTTTCCCATCCTTTCTTCTTTTTACCAAAGAGAGTCAAAGCAGAGGATCTTCAGTTTCTTTCTCACCCGTTCTGTTTTCCAGGACTGACTTTATTTTACCTAGCGGTCTCTTTTAGGTCATTTCTGTGTCATAAAAAAACAACTCTTAAAGTGGTTTTCAGTTCAGACTCATGCAGCCTAGAAATCCAAAATCTAATACAGAAGTACAGAATAACAGAGTTGGAAGGGACCTTGGAGGTCTTCTAGTCCAACCCCCTGGGGTAGCAGTAAATGCAAAAGAAGAGACTGGACAGCCACTTGTCTGAAATGGTATAGGGCAGGGGTAGGCAACCTTGGCTCTTTTATGACTTGTGGACTTCAACTCCCAGAATTCCTGAGCCAGCCTGGCTCAGCTTGGAAACCTCTCCCTTTTCCCTCAGCATGGCTGGCTCAGGAATTCTGGGAGTTGAAGTCCACGAGTCATAAAAGAGCCAAGGTGGCCTACCTCTGGCCTAGGCCTAGGCCGCTTTATGACTTGTGGACTTCAACTCCCAGAATTCCTGAGCCAGCATGGCTCAGCTTGGAAACCTCTCCCTTTCCCCTCAGCATGGCTGGCTCAGGAATTCTGGGAGTTGGAGTCCACACGTCTTAAAGTTGCTGAGGTGGAGAAACAATGGACTAGGCCAGGGGTAGGCAACCTTGGCTGTTTTATGACTCGTGGACTTCAACTCCCAGAATTCCTGAGCCCCAGCATGGCTCAGCTTGGAAACTTCTCCCTTTTCCCTCAGCATGACTGGCTCAGGAATTCTGGGAGTTGAAGTCCACGAGTCATAAAAGAGCCAAGGTTGCCTACCCCTGGTATAGGGTTTCCTGCCAGAGCAGGAGGTTGGACTAGAAGACCTCCAAGGCCCCTTCCAGCTCTATTCTGATTGGCTGATCGATATTCCACTTAACTACGTGTGTTCGTTTGACATCTGTGTGAATCAGAGCAGGGTGTCAGAGTGGTTAAGCGAGGCTGACTCGCTTAACGGCCGTCCCCACTTGTGAGCATAACAGGCAGGCTCCATTACGATCATAAGTCGAGGATTACCTGTTTGTGAAATGTTGGCTCCTGGGAAGAGCCTCCATATATCACAAGATTTGTGTATTAAGGTCCAGTATCTGAAAGCCTAAACGGCCTGGTGGCCTAGAGGCAGAGCTCTCGCCTCACAATCAGGAGACTGTAAGTTCAATCCTAGGTAGTGGCAGATATTTCTCTTTCTGGGCACAATGAGAAAATGTCTGCTGTGAAGCGTGCTTAGACATCAGGAAGGGCATCCTTAACCAGTGGAACAACTTGCCTCCAGAAGTCATGGGTGCTCCATCACTGGAGGTTTTTAAGGAGAGACTAGACCAGGGGTAGGCAACCTTGGCTCATTTATGACTCGTGGACTTCAACTCCCAGAATTCCTGAGCCAGCCACGCTGAGGGGAAAGGGACAGGTTTCCAAGCTGAGCCGTGCTGGCTCAGGAATTCTGGGAGTTGAAGTCCACGAGTCATAAAAGAGCCAAGGTTCCCCACCCCTGGACTAGACAGTCACTTGTCTGAGACGGTATAGGGTCTCCTGCTTGAGCAGGGGGCTGGACTAGAAGACCTCCAAGGTCCCTAACAACTCTGTTTATTCTATTCTATTCTATTCTATTCTATTCTATTCTATTCTATTCTATTCTATTCTATTCTATTCTATTCTAACATAACATAACATAACATAACATAACATAACATAACATAACATAACATAACATAACATAACATAACATAACATAACATAACTAACATAACATAACATAACATAACATAACATAACAAACATAACATATAATATTCTAGGATAATCAGGATTAAATTATATCTCACCAATTGGGAACTCTACTCATCTTGACTTCCCCAAGTCCCTGGAGAAATAGCCAGAGGTGGAACGTTTTTCTAAAGACCTGCTCCCCATAGCCACAGACCTGGGAGGCAGCTTGGGCTGAGAAAGAGGGGCTGGTTTCAGTGGGCTTCCGTGGGACGAGAACCTGCCTCTGCCTGGTGCCTCCCCTCTGCCACGGAGGGCCCTCTTCCAGGTCCAGACTCCGTGGCCTCGTCCCTCTCTGCAACCCAGAGCTCGCTTACCTCTTAGGACATCAACCAGTAGAAGGTCCTGCTGTAGGGAATTCTCCAAGGATCTGTGTTGCACCTGGCATGACAGCACTGACTTCATATCTTCTTGGGTAAGCAAGATTTCCACTGTGCTCTCCACTCGGCAGTGGGTGCCCTCCCTTGTGGTATAATTCAGGATGTCCGTCCGGGCAGCTTGTATTTCATTCCTGTCCTTCAACCAGACGACTGTGATCTCGCAGGAAGGGAATTTTTTTGCAGAACAATTGAAAGAAACCTGGGACCCCACCACGATTCTGTCTGGGGGGCCACGAAGCAAAGGCTGGGACGGGTCAGCTGAGAAAGGAAGTATGAGTACATCAGCCGATGTTCCCTCCTACCCTAAATCAGGAATCCCAAATCCCCCGCGTAATTCTTCTTATCCAACGAATCTCCCAGAGGCCAAAGGGGCTGAGTATCGTTTCCCAAATTCCTGAATCTCATGTATTTTAAGAGCTTAATTTAAAATACATAAGGCGTAAGCACTCCTGCTATGAGCAGGGGGTTGGACTAGAAGATCTCAAAGGTTCCTTCTAGCCCTAGGATTCTGTGCCCTATGTCCTCCATCCCATCCCATGGAGAAGGGCCAGTGATGAGACTTGCAGATCAGAATACTGAACAGGACTGTCAACATTCAGCTCGAGAATCCAAATATTTTGTTTCCGAAATTCTTACTGTTTATTGAATACACGGCACTGTGACCTCGCAGCAAAACCAACTCTGAGGTTCCCAGACACCAGTTCATAGAATTAAACAATAATTTCTCCAGCCAAGCCCCCACCTTCTCATGTAGCCCATGTAAACCATTTCACTTTGTTATGGGAACCGTCTGCTTCCTCTCAGCACCTGCTGTGGTGTCCTTGGAAAGGTTTCAGGCTCTCACGATCTTCAGTGGAATCGTAGAGGTTTCGCTTCTCCATCTAACCCATCCTAAAGCAACACTTTCCCGCCCCCTTACTCTAATGGCAAGATGAAACAAAGAGGCATGTAGCTGCCCAAGTTTCATTCTTGACAGGGACCCACATCAGAGAAGGTTGATCTTGCCTGTTAAGGGATTAATACGCCACCTCTGCACCCTGGGGGAGCAAAGAGATTTTGAGGGGAAACATATTGGCGGATCATAGCTCATCCCCTCTTCTTCTCAGCCATTCTTTGACTGTGTTGGTGGCATTGATGTGGTTACTTTGGGTCAGAGCCATTGAGGTTCCTCAATTGGAGTAGCACGGGATGTGTTATTCTGCTGGGAAACTGCCAGCCAGCCTGGAAGGAGGTGATAAATGAGGCCCTAGCTTCGAATCCTTGCATAGCCACAAGAGACATAAGATTGACTTCCCCCCAAGACCCTCATCTGGTTGTTCCCAGACAAGCAGTCTGGGAAGATTTATGTCAAGTGCAAACAACCAGAGCCGCAAGTGAATAATCAAAGTTAGTAACTTTTTTGTCTACTACCTCCTCTATTACAAGAATCACCCCAGACTGTGCTTGCTTTCCCCTGCCAACGACCAGATAGAATTGGAAGGGACCTTGGAGGTCATCTAGTCCAACACCGTGCTCAGGCGGGAAACCCTGTACCATTTCAGACCAATGGCTGTCCAGTCTCTTCTTAAAAACTCCCAGTGTTGGAGCATTCACCGCTTCTGGAGGCAGGTTGTTCCACTGATTAATTATTCTAACCATCAGGAAATTTCTCCTTAGTTCTAGGTTGCTTCTCTCCTTGGTTAGTTTCCATCTGTTGCTTCTTGTCCTTCCTTCAGGGGCTTTGGAGGATAGCTTGACTCCCTCTTCTTTGTGGCAGTCCCTGAGATATTGGAACGCTGCTATCCTGTCCCCCCTCGTCCTTCTCTTCATTAAACTAGACATTCCCAATTCCAGCAACCGTTCCTTATATGTTTTAGCCTCCAGTCCCCTGATCATCTTTGTGGCTCTTCTCTGCACTCTTTCCAAAGTCTCAACATCTTTTTTACATCGTGGTGACCAAAACTGGATGCCGGATTCCAAGTGTGGCCTTACCAAGTGGTATTAACACCTCACGTGATCTTGATTCTATGTTAACACAGCCTAGAGCTGTGTTGGCTGTTTTTGGCAGCTGCGGCACACTGCAGATAAGGCTTCGTGGATCTTGGGGAGGTGAAGCTTATGCCTCTTGTGGCTGCACAAGGAGTCCAAGCTAGGTCCCTGCTTGACCCTTTCCCCCCAGGTTCATTTCCAAATCTCTCAGTTGATTCCTTCCCTCCCTTCCTGATAGGTACTTACCAACGACAGAGACCACAGTGAGTTTCTTTGGGGTACGTTCTCCACCTTGGGGGCCTTCCTTAATCATTGAGCAGCGGTAAGTCCCACTATCTTCAGGGCGGATGTTGCCAAGGTTGACGCTGAAGTCGATGGGTGATGCTAGTAGGAGCCTCACCCCACGACAAAACTTGTCACTTTGCCGGTAAATTAACTTCTGATCGTTTCCCAAGTCTTTGTACCATTCGGCTACTGCTGGCAGATCCGTCTGAGTTAGGGTACACTGGAGCAAGAGGGTCCGGCCTGCTATGATTGACACAGCCTCCGGGCTTTGACTGGGAGGTCTACCAACTGAAAGGGAAAATGGCGTCGGTTTATTTGGGAGAACCAAAATGATTGTAGTTGAGCGAGGCAATGCACAGCAGGATTATTTTACACTCCCCCCCCAACCCCGCTTCCTGCCCTGACTCCATTTTTATTAGCTTAACTTTAGTTGTTCTCTTCTGTACCCCCAATCAACAATCATACAGCCCCCCCCCCCAGCCAGAGCAATCAACCAATGGAACAGCTCACCTTCAGAAGATGTGGCTGGTCCATCACTGGAGGCTTTCAAGAAGAGACTGGACAGCCACTGGTCAGAAATGATACAGCGTCTCCTGCTTGAGCCAGGGGGGTTGGGCTAGATGACCTCCAAGGTCCCTCCCATTATTCCATAAGCCCAACGACGACAACATCCTGACCTAGGCATGACTCCTGACATGGAATGGTTTAGGGCTATGTTTACGTTCTGGATTGAACGACACGCAGAAGTGATAACACCGCTTTTGCACTGCACTTTTGAGGCCGCGTTTATAATAATAAAGTTGGAAGGGACCTTGGAGGTCATCTAGTCCAACCCCCTGCTCAGGCAGAAAAGCCTATACCATTTCAGACAAATGGCCGTCCAGTCTCTTCTTAAAAACTTCCAGTGTTGGAACATTCACCGCTTCTGGGGGCAAGCTGTTCCACTGGTTAATTGTTCTCACTGTCAGGAAGTTTCTCCTTAGTTCCAGGTTGCTTCTCTCCTTGGTTAGTTTCCATCCGTTGCTTCTTGTCCTGCCTTCAGGGGCTTTGGAGAATAGCTTGACTCCCTCTTCTTTGGGGCAGCACCTCAGATACTGGATTACTGCTATCCTGTCCCCCCTCGTCCTTCTCTTCATTAAACTAGACAGACCCAATTCCAGCAACCGTTCTTTTCATTTGAAAATACTGTGTACAATTTTCCTCGCCACGATACAAAAAAGATGCCGAGACGCTGGAAAGTATGCAGAGAAGAGCCCCAAAGATGATCAGGGGTCTAGGAGGCTAAATTGTATGCTGAAAAGTTGAAGGATCTAGGCATGTGTAGCCTATCGAAGAGAAGGACAGCATAACAGTCTTCCAATATTTGAGGAGCTGTCACAGAGAACAGCCCAGTGGTGGGATTCAACCAGTTTGCACCAGTTCGGTAGAACTGGTAGCTAATTTTTTGTTGCCCAGGCCCAGAACGGACTTCCGGAAGCAGCATCCACACAGAGAACTGGTTGTTCACATATTTGAATCCCACCACTGATCATATCTATCTATCTATCTATCTATCTATCTATCTATCTATCTATCTATCTATCTATCTATCTATCTATCTATCTATCCTATCTATCTCTATCTATCTATCTATCTATCTATCTATCTATCTATATCTATCTATCTATCTATCTATCTATCTATCTATCTATTATCTATCTATCTATCTATCTATCTATCTATCTATCTATCTATCTATCTATCTATCATCCATCCATCCATCCATCCATCCATCCATCCATCCATCCATCCAGTGGTGGGATTCAGCCGGTTCGCACCACTTCGGCAGAACCGGTAGCTAATTTTCTGTTGCCCAGGCCCAGAACGGACTTCCGGAAGCAGCATCCACACAGAGAACCGGTTGTTCACATATTTGAATCCCACCACTGATCATATCTATCTATCTATCTATCTATCTATCTATCTATCTATCTATCTATCTATCTATCTATCTATCTATCTATCTATCTATCTATCTATCTATCTATCTATCATCTATCTAGCTATCTATATCGTCAATCTATTATCTGTCTGTCTGTATCATCTGTCTGTCTATCTGTCTATCGATCTATCTATTATCTATCATCTATCATCTATCTTCTATCTATCATCTATCTATCTATCTATCTATCTATCATCTATCTATCTATCTATCTATCATCTATCTATCTATCTATCTATCAATCATCTATCTATCTATCTATCTATCTATCTATCTATCTATCTATCTATCTATCTATCTATCTATCTATCTATCTATCTATCTATCTATCTATCTATCCATCCATCCATCCATCCATCCATCCATCCATCCATCCATCCATCCATCCATCCAGTGGTGGGATTCAGCCGGTTCGCACCACTTCAACCAGTAGCTAATTTTTTGTTGCCCAGGCCCAGAACGGACTTCCGGAAGCGGCATCCACACAGAGAACCGGTTGTTCCCATATTTGAATCCCACCACTGGAACGGGGGCTTGTCTTGTTCTCCAAAGCACCTGAGGGCAGAACAAGAAGTAACAGATGGAAACTTATCAAGGAAGGATCCAATCTAGAACTAAGGGGATATTTCCTGACAGTCAGAACAATTAATCAGTGGAACAACCTGCCTCCAGAAGCTGTGAATGCTCCATCACTGGAAGTTTTTAAAAAGAGACTGGACAGCCATTTGTCTGAAATGGTATAGGGTCTCCTGTCTGAGTAGGGGGTTGGACTAGATGACCTCTGATGTCCCTTTCAGCCCTATGATTCTATGTTCTTTCAGAACTGCTCTGTATTAATTTTAATTGTTGGGTGGTTTGTTTGTTTTTTTGACTTTTAAGATTCTACTTTTTCTTGGAAACCATACAGAAGAGTCCCGTCTCTTCACAGCTTCCCAAGGACCCAGGGTGTGTTTTCAGGAAAAGCCACAGAATTCTCCACGCGCCTTTGCAGCAGCTAAAACCCAGCAGCAGCACCCCCAAATAAGTATGCCTGGGGCTGTGTGTGTTTGTTTGTGTGTATATATATCCCTGTGTCTGCTGCCTTGTGTCTGTGTGTCACAGGGTCCATGTCCCGGTTTGGAATGGAAAAGGGGACAGGGCAGAACTGCAGGAAACGATGGATGATGTAACAAATTCAGAACAGAGAGGCTTTGCTTTTATCTTCCACAAGATTGAGCAATTTGAACCACTCTGGTGATTTGTCACTTGTGGTACAATGTAGTAGAAAGCTAGATCAAAACCACTGGGTCTGTTTGCAAGGTTGAAGATTGTTAGATCAGGCAGATAACTCAGAACGAGAACAAGATCACGTAGGCAGAAATGGGGGTGGGGTGGGGGAGGAATAGATCATAGAATGCTAGGGCTGGAAGGGACTCTGGAGGTCTTCTAGTCCAGGGGTCCCCAACCCCTGGTCCGTGGACCATCACTGGGCTGTAGCACGCCAGAAACTGAGCCATGCAAACAAGTGAAGCCCCATCCCTGGGGTGCAGGCAGCACACAAAACCACGTCCCCTCTGATCCACGGAAAAACCTCTCTCCAAGGAACTGGTCCCTGGGGCCCAAAAGGTTGGGGGCCGCTGTAATCTAGAATTAATAGGATAGGATAAACAGATTGTAGAATAGAATAGAATAGAATAGAATAGAATAGAATAGAATAGAATAGAATAGAATAGAATAGAATAGAATAGAATAGAATAGAATAGAATAGAACAGATTGTACAATGGAATAGAGTAATAATAAGAATAAGAATAGAACAGAACAGAACAGAACAGAACAGAATAGAATAGAATAGAACTGGAAGGGACCTTGGAGGTCATCTAGTCCAACCCCCTGCTCAGGCAGGAAACCCTATACCATTTCGGACAAATGGCTGTCCAGTCTCTTCTTAAAAACTTCCAGTGTTGGAGCATTCACCGCTTCTGGAGGCAGGTTGTTCCACTGGTTAATTGTTCTAATGGTCAGGAAGTTTCTCCTTAGTTCCAGGTTGCTTCTCTCCTTGACTAGTTTCCATCTGTTGCTTCTTGTCCTGCCTTCAGGCGCTTTGGAGAATAGCTTGACTCCCTCTTCTTTGGGGCAGCCCCTGAGATGTTGGAAGACTGCTATCATGTCCCCCCTCATCCTTCTCTTCATTAGACTAGACATCCCGAATTCCAGCAACCGTTCCTTGTATGTTTTAGCCTCCAGTCCTTTGATCATCTTTGTTGCTCTTCTCTGCACTCTTTCTAGAGTCTCCACGTCTTTTTTACATCGTGGTGACATCGTCGGAAGCATTTAAGCTTCTAGCCCAAATTCAAGAAGCGTCCACATGTTGAAGCATCCTGCGACCCCACCACCATCACAAAAACAGGGACCACTCTTGACCTCCTCGAAACCTCAGTTCTCTGATGCTCTTCAGGGCTGTACCTACTTGTTCACCTGGCCTCTGAGGGAGAAATCAATGGAAGAAACCTTCATCTCAAAGAATTTATAATCTCCCTGTGTTCCAGCTAGAGATCTGAGCAAAAACACTCACCTATTCTTTCAAATGAGCCCTCCGCCAGGTCTCGCACAAGCAGGAGGAACCCCAGCTGAAGTGGACCAAGGATGCCCATCAAGGACCTCCAGGCAGCCATCCCGACAGCAGCAGGAGAAACATCTGGGGCTACTTTTCACCCCGCCCGAAATGTTTCCTTTTGAAGATGGAGCAAAAGAGGAACTGACGTTTCCTGTTTCTAAGTCGGAAACAACTGCCTTCTTCGGCACTGTTGCTCCGTAGGAGAGTGAGTAAAGAGGTATTCCGGAATTCTAGATTAATAAGGTCCTGAAGTAGAAGATACAGATGGAGATGATGCAAGGAGAGGCTGGAAAACACCAAGACGGAGACCTGAGCAGCGATTCTGGTTCTGTTTTACTGATGATGTTACCTAGTTGAAATGCCTGCAAGAGAACCACCAAGCTCAGAGACCATCAAGGACACCATATTCCTCCTCCTCCTCCTCCTCCTCCTCCTCCTCCTCCTCCCCCCCAATCCCCACTCCTTTCTAGCACTGATGATGTTACCTATTGGGTATGAAGTGGCTGCGCAAGAAAACCACCAAGCTCAGAGACCATCAAGGACACCATATTATTCCTCCTCCTCCTCCTCCATATCCTTCCTCCTCATCCTCACCCTCCTCCTCCTCCTCCTCCTCCTCCTCCTCCTCCTCCCCAATCCCCACTCCTTTCTAGCACTGATGATGTTACCTAGTTGGGTAATGAAACATCTGTAACAAAACCCACCAAGTTCACAGAGCCAAAGCATGTAAAATGAGAGTAGGTAAATAGGTGAAAAAAGGACCGGGGTGACATGACAGCAGTCTTCCAATATCTCAGGGGCTGCCCCAAAGAAGAGGGAGTCAAGCTATCCTCCAAAGCGCCTGAAGGCAGGACAAGTAGCAACGGATGGAAACTAATCAAGGAGAGAAGCAACCTAGAACTAAGGAGAAACTTCCTGACAGTTAGAACAATTAACCAGTGGAACAACCTGCCTCCAGAAGCTGTGAATGCTCCAACACTGGAAGTTTTTAAGAAGAGACTGGACAGCCCTTTGTCTGAAATGGTATAAGTTTTCCTGCCTGAGCAGGGGGTTGGACTAGAAGACCTCCAAGTTCCCTTCCAGAAATTACAGGGTTCCAAAAATGCTGTGCAGGTTCTGAAGTTTTGCTTGATAAAAAATACAGGAAACCAGAAGTTGCCGTCAAGGTTTAGGTTTTTATTCAGCGGAACAAAGACGGGCTTCTCTAAAAGAGAGAAAGCCCCGAATATTCAGAAGGCCCCAATTTTTATACCTTTTTGATTACATAAGCAATCCACCCAGCAAAGCTGACACACATAAGATAAAGACTTTGCCCTGTAAGGCTGGCACACTGTAGATCAGAAGGAAGAAAGCAGAAATAGCTAAAAACGTTCCCTTTTGGGTGTTTCCCTAAGACAACATATGTTCCCAGGTGGGTTTGGACAGGGGTCCCTAACCCCCGGTCATGGACTGGTACCGGGCCGCAGCATGCCAGCAACCGGTCCGCACAAACAAGCAAAGCGGGATGCAGGCAGCACACAAAACCACGTACTCTCCGGTCTGTGGAAAAACCTCTCCCCACGGAACCGGTCCCTGGTGCCCAAAAGGTTGGGGGCCTCTGGGTTAGGATATTGGCTGTTTTCTTTGCTGTCCTTTCATGACCCTGCATCCATGATTTTGCAAGTGCCCAGAGACAGCGGGCCCATCTGCACATATTCACACTTGATCCTTCCTATGCTGTCCCCTAATTCCGGGTCAACCTAATCTCTCCTTTCATACTTTGAGCAGTGCGAAGAAGTACGACTGTCAAACTGAAGAGACACAGGATAAGCTTCTGCAGTATGTCGTCCACATCGTTCAGGACAAGCAGAGGTGATTAGGGGCAAGCAGTGAGTGACACAACAGAAAAAGAGAACAAGGAAGACCAACGAATAGTTCCTTAAACCATCCCCATCCCGGGAGCCAACAGCATCCAGCAGCCCCAAAACATCCTGTCCATATTTTACAGGGGTGCCTTGAGCGGTGAGCAAACCACGCTCCTTCCACAAGGCCCCCTGCACATGTAGAACACTAAAAGCAAATTTACTGTCTGTAAAGATATTAACAACCGCACCCTCTGACAATTCCAAGGCCCTCGTCAAAGCAATGAGTTCAGCTTTCTACCTGCAGGGAGAGCTGCTGTTTCCACTCCCTGATCCAATGTGACCACGGCAGAGCCAGCTAGCCTTCCTCAATGACTCATAAAACTGCTGCCGTCTGTATACAGGTCCCTGTCCGTATCCAGTCTAACTGATCCTCCTGGTCAGTTCAACCCGGCCAGCCAGAAAACACTTCTGTAATAGTCTGCACACAATCATGATCACCATCGTCTTCCAGTTGGGGAAGAAAGGTCGCTGGATTGAACCTTCCCCTGAGCTTGATATGAACTTGTGGGTTGTCAAGGAGTGCAAACGGCCCCCCTTGGACGGTAACAAATCCTAGATGGAAACTTCCTGAACAATTAATCAGTGGAACTACCTGCCTCCAGAAGTGGTGAATGCTCCAACACTGGAAGTTTTTAAGAAGAGACTGGACAGCCATTTGTCTGAAATGGTACAGGGTTTCCTGCCTGAGCAGGGGGTTGGACTAGATGACCTCCAAGGTCCCTCCAAGGTCCCTTCCAACTCTATTATTATTATTATGATTATTATTATAGGATTATTGATTATGATAGTATTATTATATTCTTATTAGTATTATTTATTATATTATGATGATTATATTCTATGATTATTATTATTTATTATTATTTATTAGTAGATTATTATTATTATTATTAATATGATATTATTATTATTATTATTATTATTATTATTATTATTATTATTATTATTATTATTATTATTATTATTATTATTATTATTATTATTATTTATTGTTGTTGTTGTTGTTGTTGTTGATCATCGCACAGTCAGCCAGATGTTCGGACTGGCTCCTTTCTGGGGATAATTTTCTACTCCCTTGTGACAGAATATAACCTAAATACTGGACCTCCTGTTTGACAAGCTGGGCTTTTGTACGGGAAACTTTATAGCCCCAATAACAAAGGGAATTTAACAAAGAAATAGGATTCAAAAGACAATCGCCCTCAGTGGGGGTAGCTTCCAGTAAGTCATCAACATATTGCAATACCACAGCCACAGCAGTGGTGTTCTCCACAGGTCGCCATGTGGCTGAATCAGTTGACAGGATCAACACAATAGGGAACAGAGACCAATGAGGCAGGGCAGAGGCTGGATGTGTAGATAACAAATTTTATGCTTGGGGGCACTGTGTTTCAGATGCAGTGGGCTGCCTGGCGTTGCCAGAATGGCTGATTGCCAGGTGGCACCTTTCACTCTGGAGTCTTCCACTAGGCAGCCCTGCAAATTCTCTAGCCCAGGGGTCCCCGATCCCTCAGCCGTGGCCTGGTACTGGGCCACAACCTGTTCAAAACTGGGCCGCAGCAAGCGGCAGGCGAGCACGGTCATGCAGCTCCATTTGCACAAGCGGCGGGCACTCACGCACGTGTGTGACACTCCATTGGAGCTGTGCGTGTGAGCCTGCCCCTCGCAAGGAACCGTTTCCTCTCCCCCTCCTCCCACCGAATCGCAAAGCCAGGAAGGTTGGGGAACACTGCTCTAGCCTCTTGGTTCACACAACAATGGTGGAGACCATTTCACCCGGCGGTCCCCAACCTTTTGGGCACCAGGGACAGGTTCCATGGAGGGAGGTTTTTCCGCGGACCGGAAGGGGTGTCGTTTCGCATGCTGCCTGCATCCCACAGGTGGGGCTTTGTTTGTTTCTGTGGACCGGTTTCTGGCATGCCGCGGATCAGTGCCGGTCCACGGACCGGGGTTTGGGGAACCCTGATTTAACCAACCGAGGCAAACAGCAAACTTGATCATTGTTCATATAATAACAAAAAAAAACAAAAACAATTAACCAGTGGAACAACTTGCCTCCAGAAGTTGTCAATGCTCCAACACTGGAAGTTTTTAAGAAGATACTGGACAGCCATTTGTCTGAAATGGTATAGGGTTTCCTGCCTGAGCAGGGGGTTGGACTAGATGACCTCCAAGTTCCCTTCCAACTCTTCTCTTCTCTTCTCTTCTCTTCTCTTCTCTTCTCTTCTCTTCTCTTCTCTTCTCTTCTATTCTATTCTATTCTATTCTATTCTATTCTAATTCTAATTCTAATTCTAATTCTATTCTAATTCTATTCTAAATATTCTATTCTATTCATTTATCTTCTATTCTCTTCTATTCTATTCTATTGTAATTTATCTATTCTATTCCATCCAATTCCATTCCATTCCATTCCATTCCATTCCATTCCATCCATTCCATTCACTTCACTCCACTCACTACATTCTCTTCTTGATCCTGCATAACAAACATTGTAAAAAAAATGTAACAATGAGCCAATTAAATTTTACATATTTTGACTCACGACCCTCAACGGATGCAGCTCATAGAGGCATAGCTCAAGGTCTAACTGTATAAGACACAAGCATTACACGGACAATTCGCTCCTCCTCATCTTTCCAAAGACAGACCTGCACCCCCAAACTTACAAATCCTTTAGCTTTGCTCCTTTGTAACGTCTAGAAACAAACCACACTTCATGTTATTTCGGTACATTCGAATCATTTCAATGCACGTCAAAACGATAATATTTATTTCAGTTTTCTCGGTTGTTTTTCTTTAAGCCTGAAAAGCTTGTAAGGAATAGGGTTCACCATTGACTTTCAGACCCTTTTGCTTCCTGGAGTTTCTGGAACGAGGATTTTGCCTCTTGCCTTCGACACATCTTCGCTAGGAAAAGGCAGGAGAACAGAGAAGAAGGACGGCTGCCTTTGCTCCGGAAAAGCTGGGAGCCAGAGAACAGGAGGGATTGTTGCTGCGAGCCTGAGGGAGAAAAGACAGCGGATTATTTGATTGAATCTAATAAGCCTGCTCCATCAGGGTCTAGGAAAATCTTCATGGCCAACTTGCATGGTCAACTCTACTATGTGAGTTGCAGGATAACTCACCATGGAGCAGAGTTAGATAAGATAGATAGAGATAAGATTAAGACAAGATAGATAGATAAGATAAGAAAGATAAGATAAGATAAGATAAGATAAGATAAGATAAGATAAGATAAGATCAGATAAATGAGGCGAGGCGAGGAGAGGCGAGGCGAGGCGAGGCAAGATTAGTTTCAGGTTAAGATCAAGTTAAGATAAGGCAAGGTAAATGATAAGGCAAGATAAGATTGATAAGATAAGATAAGATAAGATAAGATAAGATAAGTGAGCGTGAGGCGAGGCGAGCAAGATTCAGGTTAAGGTTACGTTAAGGTTAAGGTTAAGATCAAGTTAAGATAAGGCAGGTAAGATAAGGCAAGATTAGCCAGATAAGATAAGATGAGATGAGATGAGATGAGGTGAGCGGGGCAAGTTAAGGTTAAGGTTAAGGTTAAGATCAAGATAAAGATAAGGCAAGGTAATATAAGGCAAGATAAGATAAGATGACAAGATAAGATAAGATAAGAAAGGTGAGATTAAGTAAGGTTCAAGGTTAAGGGTTAAGGGTAAGGTTAAAGGCTTAAGGTAAGGTGAAGATAAGATAGGCACGATAAGATAAGGCAAGATAAGATAAGATGACAAGATTAAGATAAGATAAGAAAAGGTGAGGTAAGGTTAAGGTTAAGGTTAAGTAAGGTTAAGGTTAAGGTTTAAGGTTAGGTTAAGGTTAAAGGTTAAGTTAGATAAGGCAAGGTAAGATAAGGCAAGGTAAGATAGGCAAGATAAGATAAGAGGATAAGATAAGATAAGATAAGATAAGATAAGCTAGAAACTTATTCATTTTTTTTACTGTGAGCACAACGGCACCATCAAAATGAAGTTAGTTTGCCCACTCTCAAAGTGAAGGCACATACATGACACACCAACCTAAAATACTATATACAACATAAGTATAGACCCCCCCCTAAATAACAAATAAATATTAATCACTATCATCTGAATACATAACGGAAGGGAGGAAGCTTGAAGAGTTCACAAGGTTATGCTGTAGGAACAAAACATATTTGAATCGGATGTCTGCTATGTGTACACAGAGCATCCCTCCCAGAATGTAACAAGAAAACAGGTCGTGGAGAGGGTGTTTTGTAGTGTCCCAGGACAATCTGTGGACCCTGCTCAAGCAACGCTATGTGCCACGTCCTGGATGGAAGGGAGGAAACTCTCAATGATCTTTTCTGCTGTCTCACCACTCTTGAAACTGCCAATAATCTTTTCTGCCGTCCTCACCACTCTCTGAACTGCCAATAATCTTTTCTCCATCCTCACCACTCTGGCACTGCCTCCTGTCTGAAGAGAGATACTTCCAAACCAGACTGTGATGCTCTATGACAGGATGCAAGAGTTACATAATATTTTAAGATAAATGTGAATAGGAATCCTTAAAGAAAGGGATGCCAAAGGAGGACAAAATGAAATGGGAACCGACAAAAAATTAAAATATGTTTAATCATTTCAAATAATAAATTGAATTATGATTGGTCCTGCAAGCGAGTTGTACCATGGCACTTTGGCTGTGGGAGAGTTGGCCACTTGGTGAGTTGGCTGTGGAGAGGTGGCAGGTGACACCCTTCGCGACCTTCCCAGCTGGCTTCTGACAAGAAAAGTTAAGGGAGAAGATGATGGATTTGCAAACAATCATGCCAATGCATTCAAACTGCACCGGATTTGTAAATGGACCGTGTCAAAAAAAGAGGCACTGGATGCTGCAATGTGATGCAGGACTCAGCTTTCCTCCAGAAGGGCAATCAGATGCTATCGCAAGAAGGTGGCTATCTCATGATTCAGTCTTGTCCTGCCCTCAGGTGCTTGGAGAATAGCTTGAAGAGGGAGTCAAGCTCATTCTCCAAGCACCTGAAGGCAGGACAAGAAGCCCGGAGGAAAAACTAATCACGGAGAGAAGAACTAGAACTAAGGAGAAACTTCCGACAGTTAGAACAATTAACCAGTGGAAACAACATGCCTCCAGAATCGGTGAAGCTACAACACTGGAAGTTCTTAAGAAGAGACTGGAAAGCCATTTGTCTGAAATGGTTATAAGGTTCATGCCGGAGCAGGGGATTGACTAGAAGACTCAAGGTCCTTCAACTCTGTTATTTCTTCTGCTCTGTTCTGACTACGTTCTGTTCTGAGGAAAGAGAACCAGCTAGAAATAAGCAGAAATTCTGAGATGTAGAACAGTTAATCAGTGGGAACTACCTGCCTCCAGAAGTTGCGGATGCTCCAACATGGAGGCTTTTAAGAAGAAGACTGGTAAGCTTCCGGTTCCGGTTACAGTGTTCGGGTCTGACAAAGAGCTTGTTCTCTTCGCCGACCATTTTCCCCCGCGGTAGACCTGATATAGGGTGAAAAGCGCCCTGGAGGGGCGACCACACCGTGTGAGGAGGACCACTCGTGATCACAGAGGGAGCGTAGCTCCCATCCTGCGTCCGAGAAAATCACCTTTGGGCCCGACGGGGGAAAAGATCGGAGCCATTAACATGGCCGATCAACTTAGCTGTTCCAGCCAAAGTCACAGCAACATCTAAGCGAAACCACCGTGATGATCGGGTGAGACCTTTCTTCCCTCTTGATACCTTATTACTCTCCTGTCAAAAGCTTTTAGAAACTACTTCCCTACTCTAAGAAAGCAGCGTTCGGATACTTGGGAAAGCTGTGAAAAATAATGATTGTTTTAATTCTTTGCTGTTGGATTTCGGGATCCTGAAAAAAAAAATTCCTTACGTGACTCTTTCTCTTTGCCTGTATGTCTTTAGCTCGAGTGGAAGCCTTAAGGGAGGGGGGTGGAGTGTTTTCTTTTCCTCCCCCCCCTTCTGAACATTACTGTTTATTCTTAAAAAAAAAAAAAAAATTTCTCGGCTCTCGGGGCGGAATCACGTGGATTGGGCGGTAACAAAGTATCCATTTAAGCTGTGCTGAACTGGCGTGAAGCCCAGACTTCCTATCGAGTGAAACTAGCTCAAGGGCTTGCTACAAAAGTAGCTATCTTAAGCTGAACTTTTACTTTGTTCTTGAACTTGGCGTGACGCCCAGAAATTCCATAATAAACTGACTTTTAAAGCAATCTACTTCTACTACTATCTTGGATTACAAATTAGACATTTACAACACTGACTTTGACTTTGCTGCCTGTATCTTTTGTTGGGCTTGATTTTTTGTTTTTTCATTTCTGTTTGGATGTTATATTTTATAATATTGCAATCTACCTTCTAAGCTGAATTTTCACTAAAAAACGAAGACTACTCCATTATTGAAATGGAATCTTACCCACAGCTTGATTATGGACTGATACTAGAAAAAAATTTTTGGAAATGAAAGAGGAACTAAAAGAACATTTAGAAAGCACAGAAAGACCTGTTCAGAGTTAAAATTGAATCTCAAAGTTTTGACTGATCATGACACAACAACCAGATGCACAACTTAACGAGATGGAGGAAATATATTACAACCTACTGAAGGAAGTATGCTACACCTCATAACAAATGATGGAAAATTTTGATGCTCAAAGGCAGATTCAACTAAAACATTTATAATCCTAAAGCAACAACGGAATTGCTTCCAAATAAGACAGTAATTCTGACAATATGAATAAACAATGAATATTACCATACTGATTAAGACTGATTACATAATGCATACAACACTGGAAAAAGAAGAGACTACGACCAGACTCAATTGTGGAAAAATGTGTATAGCCAAGCAGTACGATGTGATTAGAGCCCTATTGTGGAAACCTGTTTGGCACAAAAGAAAGCTAGAATTAGGTTTAAAAATGAGTGCTAAAATTTTATCTGACGGGTTAAAAGCTTTAGAGAATTGATTTGAATTATGGTTTGGAATGGCAATATGGAAAATTGGAAATCTTAAATTTAAAAGGAGTTGGATTGAATATTAGTGAAATATTACTGTTATTTTATTTACAATGATTGAAGGTTAACTAGAAATGCATTAATCTAACTAGTTAAAATAATTGAGGAACTTTTAGAGATTTGGATTGACTTATAAAATATATATTGATAGAATATAAGAGAGAAGTATTAAAATATAATAGTTATACTAATATTGTTTTTAGAAATTGTTATTGTTTTATGGGAAATTGAGGGACCCGAATGTAACTTATGTGTTTTTATTTTAGGCTAAAATGTAAAATGGTTTGGGAATTGATATGTGAATTAACTACGCTTTTGTTTTTTTATATAATGATTGAATTTTATCTAGAATGTATTTAATATTAGGTTTTAGCTTGAGGGAAACAGAGAAGTAATGTTAAGGAATTTGAATTATCTTGTTTGATTATTTGGGTTTTTTTGGATGATTGATCACCCTATCTCCACGGAGATTCTTAAAGCACATTGATGTAAAAAAAAATACCAAAAAAACTTGTTGAAAAAAAAAATAAAAACTTGTTGGGAAAAAAAGGAAAAGAAGAAGAGATGGTAGAAGGTCTTGCTTGGGCAGGAGGGTTGACCCTATACGTGATGGCGAGAACTTTTAGAGACCGAGTGCACTGCAACCCAAAAACCCCACTTAGTATTGCCGGGTGCCGGCGTGGGCATGAACGCTGGGTGGGTGGCCTGGGGTGGGCATGGTACAGTGGTCATGGCAGATGGATGTGGCGTGGCCAGCTCAATGTTGCTCCTCGGGGAGGGACACCTTTGTGGGTGGCCGGGCAGGGTTGGGGGAGATCCAGGGGTCTCTGGCGGGTGGGCGGTGATGGAGGCTGGTCCGGAGGAGGTGAGGCAGCAAGGCGATAGGCAGGGTGGGGGTGCAATGTCGCAGGGCGAGCGGCGTGTGGCACCACGGCCCCGCACACAGAGGCCAGCAAGCGCATGGGTTGCGGGATGCATCCGACCTCGGCGATGCGTTAGTGGGCGGCCTGGTGAAGAGGGACGGTTGCCATCTCCAGGGCATGGTGGCGTGCCCACAGAGAGGGCTCTGAGTGCGCCTCGGCACGCGTTCCCATAGGTCGCCACACCACTGCCTAGAAGAATCTAAGTCCTTTCCATTGTTATCTGTTGTTCGGTTCCAGAAGCAGAAATATCGATGGCTAATTAGACAGCGCAAGAAAAAAACAACAGCTAAGTAAGAAAGGGGAAAAACTGCAGGTTGTATGTCGCAAATCCTCAGACGAAAATTCTGAAGGGTTTAGAAGAACTCACTTGATGGAGCCACTGCCCACGCATTTGGATCTTCCAGGTTGCATGACACGGCAAGTTTTATTGTTAGAGTGAGTAGACTTTGGGATTTCTGTTGAACCACGCAACCGAACTGTGAGTTGTTCCTGTCTTCGGTGGCCATCACCCTCCAGTAGGTCTTCGGGAAAAGGTCCCATCGGGGTTCGGGGTCCTCGGCCAAACCGTTCCTTTCTGCTTGGGCATTGGTGATAAACAATGCCAGTTTGCTATCTCCGGATAAAATTCTTCCATGCTGCCAGTAGACCGTCACAGTGGTGTTCAGCTGGAGGGGAAGGCTTGGGCTTGTCTCCAGATGGGATTTGGGGAGAACTGAGCAAAGAAAGCCAAAGAGAATCCGTCAGGAGAGCTTCAGATTCATGGGTCCTGCATTCAGAAGAGCCTAGGAAACCACTTCTTTCTGCTCGCCGATTATGGCATTGGGGAAACGAGAAGGTCTCTGAACGCAACCCTGGTCGTGAAAAAATCCTGAGCCTGGTTTGGGGAAGCCCAGATAAAAATGAACACTACAGCAAAGAAAGAAATAAAGAACTACATCCAATTCTCGGCAACTCTGTGCCTGCGTTTCTCATGAGAAATCCACATGTGTTTGGACATCTTCTGCCCTATGTTTACAAATTGCCAGCTTCTCACACAGCTTATTAAGGATAAAACGTTCCTGACATCACCACAAACCAGTGGAACAGCTGGACTCCAAACAATTGTGGGACTCCATCAAATTTTTAAGAAGAGTTGAGACAGCACTTGTCTGAGATGGTATAGGGTTCTCCTGCTTGAAAAGGGCTGGACTAGACGACCTCCAAGGTCCAAAGCAGCTCTAGAATTCTATTCTTTCTATCTCTTCTATTCTCCTCGCTATTCTATTTCCAGATTATATTCTATTCAGATACTGTTTGCAAGAAATTCTATTCCCTATTCATGCTCTTCAATATCGCATTCTATTCTATTCCTATATCTATTCTATATTCTATTCTATTCTATTCCTGTATCTATTCTCTAGTTATTCTATTCATATTCTCTTTCTATTCTATTCTATTCTATTCTATTCTATTCTATTCCTATTCTATCTTCCTATTCTCCTATTCTATTCTTTCTATCTATTCTATTCTATTCTATTCTATTCTATTCTATTCTATTCTATTCTATTCTATTCTAGTCTTTATTCTATTCTAGTCTTTCTATTCGTCTATTCTCTATTCTATTCTATTATTCTATTCTATTCTATTCTATTCTATTCTATTTAGTATTCTATTCCTCCGATTCTATTCTATTCTATTCTATTCTATGCTATTCTAATTCCATTCCATTCCATTCCATTCTTTCATTATTCTATTCTATTCTTCTATTCTATTCTATTCTATTCTATTCTATTCTATTCTATTCTATTCTATTCTATTCCATTCCATTCCATTCCATTCCATTACACTCCATTACACTCCACTCTACTCTACTCTACTCTATACTTTACTCTTTATTCTATTCTATTCTATTGTGGCTTTTGCTTTGCCACATCAGGGTGGGCTACTCATGAATCTTGGCAAGCAAGTAAAGACAACACACAGGTTCTCCTCGGGATGAATCAGCCCAGGGCGTGTTCTGAGCGACCCTTTTATTTAGAAGGCATATGGTAATACAGGCAACAAGTCTGGTAACTTATTATTGATTATATTCAGCATAATGTTAACATGTGCTATTGTTATTGGTTAAAACCTTTTCCAATCATATATCCTATTATGGTCATGTTTTTCTCTTCTCCCATCTTGTCATTTCCTCATTGCCAGTTTAAGATTTACTTAGTCAGCAGCTTAAGGTTTACTTAGTCAGCAGGGTTTTATCTACTGCGTTACTTCTTTGTCCTAGGTTCCTGGTTCACAGGCCGGCCACTGGCCTAGTCCTGCCATAGGAGCGTGAACCTGCTCCCAACATCTCCTCTGTTTTTACTTTTATAAAGCTGTGTCATTTGTCATCAGATTTTGTCTATCAGGAAAACACTTGCCATTGAAGTGTGTGGTACCGTTTAAGCTGCCAACATCTGAAGTAGGGTCGGCATTGTCGGTACCAAGAGAGGGTGGGGTGACATCATCCTCCTCATTGCTGGTCATAACAAAAAGGTGTTTGGCGTCTGAAAGGTTTAGCATTGACCTACGTAATTGTATAGAATTAATAAATTCCAACTCATAGTCAGAGTCTAGTGTGAGGAGGGACGTGTTTTCCATAACTTTTCCAGATTGTATTGGTTGATAATGGTGATGTTCTAATACCATATTTTCCAAGTTACCTATTTTAGTTTCCACAAAGTTTTTTAAGCGAGATAAAATACAAGGGCCGAATATACATGCAAGGAGTAACAATATCAGTGGTCCTGCTATGGCACTTATCAGGGTGGTCATCCATGGAGAAAAGTTGAACCAGGATTGAAACCATCCTTGGTGATCCTCCCTTTCCTTCTTTCGTTTATTCAGGCCCTCCCTGAGTTTGGTCATGGAGTCCTGCACTATGCCAGAGTGGTCTGCATAGAGGCAACATTCTTCTCCTAAGGCCACACATAACCCCCCTTCTTTTAGAAAAAGCAAATCAAGTCCTCTTCTGTTCTGTAAGACCACTTCAGAAAGGGAGGTTAAAGATTTTTGTAAGTGAGATATAGAAGTTTCTATTCTCTCTAGGTCTTCATCGATGGCTGCTCTAAGATTGTGGTATTGAGTATACTGATGTGCGAAGGAAGCTATGCCAGTTCCTGTTCCGGTTAGGCCAAGTCCTACCAAAAGAGCTACTGTGAGAGTGGAAATAGGTTCTCGCTTGTGTCTTATGAGTCCTGACCCTGAGTAGGTGTGGTAAACTTCTTCTTCTGTGTGGATGTATATGCGTGGCAAGACCTGGACAAGGATGCAGAAGCCTTTGGTGGTTATCACATGGCCGTGGGCACAGGCTGTAAGGCCTGTAGAGCAAGCCCACCATCCTTCCCTAGGTGGTATGTAAAAAAGTGTTGTGTCAATCTCACTATGTGTTATGTTGCAGTATTGTTTATACTGCGTGGGTACCTGTCCAATGCAGGTTCCCTTACCTGACATTGACTGCAGTGTTTGTGAGCCATGTTTCCATCTGCATACCTTATCATCCAAGGAAGTATTGTATGGAGAGACAAACCCTACAGCCTCATAATATGGGGGTTGAACATTGTAGCAAAACCAGCAGGCTGTAGTAAGGTTAGGATGGGTGCTATTAACCAATTGATAGGTGGCAGTGACAATGTCCCAAAGAGGGTTCCCAGGGCGGCTCTGTGAAGGAGAGTAAGAATGATCAATAGGAGTAGGCGGATTTTTCTCAGAAATATCGGTGGGTTGTGGGGGAGGCGCCTGACGGTCAGTTAATATGTTGTTGGGGCCTATCGATACCGGGGGTCCTATAGGGGTTTGTATCAGTTTTATGGTAAAGATATTCCCTAGCTTGTTGCTGTTGTCGTAAACGCGACCTCCCCAAGTAACGCCTGCCTGCCACCCCCCGTGCTTTTTTCCTTGGGTGGTAAAGGAAATCTTAACCGGATTACAGTTAAAGTGTCTTTGGTCTTTTTCACATTTAACATTCTCGCCAGTCCGTTTGAGCGTAATAAAATCATCTTTGAGAGGGGGGTCCCATGTTATTTCTCCCGTAGAGACACAGTCCCAGTTTGCACAAAAGTATACGCTTTCCCCCCCACATTTCTTCCGGTATATTATGTCTTTCCTATAGCCAGGGCAAACATAAAGGGGCCATCTCTTGATCCATTGGTGGCTGGTGATGGTGGTGGCCCCCAGCATTATGCCAAAATCAAAGTACAGGTCAGGGAACCAGGATCCCGGCACCGCCACGGACGAAGTGGAGTTCAGGATGTTTGCGCGGATGTCCAACATCACCCACGTTAAGGTTTGGGGCTGGTGAGGATTGTGGAGGGCAAGAAAGGCGTCAGGATGCTGTCTGTCTGCCAGTAGGCAAAGCGTTGTTAGGAACATCGTCTTTTGGATCAGGTTTGGGATGATATGGGCGAACATGGCGACCCGGCACCCACAGAACTCTGTCAGGAAGCTGAACAGCAGCGTAGCCACGTCCCCAAGTGATCAAGTCAACTGGACCTTTCCACTTCGGATCTGGGAGTTGGCGATACCAGACCTGTGGGCGGGAGGGGGTAATGGGAGGAGAGGAAAAATGTCTGTCTGCTGCAGACGTCGGTGGAGTTCCAGTAAGATTAAGGAAATTCAATGTATATAAACAAAGATTTAAAATGTCTTGCACAGCTGGGAGGCTAGGGGGTCCTTTCCCTTTTGATTCAATATGTCTGTCAAGAGAGGTTTTTAATGTCTGATTCGCTCTCTCTACTATTGCTTGGCCCTGGCTATTATAGGGAATGCCAAACTTGTGGATGATTCCCCATTTTTGACAAAAGGTAGCAAAGACGGTGCTAGTATAAGCAGGGCCATTGTCAGTTTTAAGTTCTAATGGGCGTCCCAGCGTTGCAAAGGTCCGAATGCAATGATTGATGACATGTTTGGTGGCTTCTCCCCTTTGGGGGGAGGCCATGATGAACCCAGAGAATGTATCAATGGAAACGTGAATGTATTTCCATGGAGAAAAGGATGCATACTGGGTTACATCCATTTGCCAAATCTGGCAACATTCCAATCCTCTGGGGTTGACACCCATTGGGATGGAATGTGCCTGTTTACTACATGTGGGGCACTGCTGTAAAATAGCGGTGGCTTCCCCCGCAGTGATGCCAAACTGTTTGATAAGCGCCTTCTTGTTCTGATGAAAATAGGAATGACTTTCCCATGGAGTCAAAGAAGACACTGGAAAATGAGTAACAGGTAAAAGGAAAGGAGAAGAAGCGGCAGCCGCCGCAGCATCAGCTGTATCATTGCCTTCCTGAAGAAAGCCTGGGAAGGGCTGATGACTTCGAATGTGAGAAACATGAAAAGGGTGTGATCGTGCAGAAATCAAATGTTGTAAAGTGAGAAAAAGAGACAAAAGGTTATGTTCTATAGAAGGAGAAAGATAGGCTTGAAATATTGAGGAAACAATTTGAGAAACATACAAGCTATCCAAAATTAAATTGAAAGGTTGTTGTGAAAAGGTTTGAAAGGCAAGGATTGAAGCAACGAGTTCTGCACGCTGAGCAGAAGTTTGGGGTGGTGTTATTTTTGTACACCATTCCCCATTTGACTGCCAAGCACAGGCACCATACTTCTTGCTGCCATCAGCAAATACAGTAATGGCGTCTGGAATAGGAAACGATGCATAGGGAGAATGCCAAATGAATGGTACTGTTTTTAACAATTGTATTCTTGGGTCTGGGGGTGGATGGCAAGAAAAGGTTCCTGGCCAATCGGCAAGAGCAAATTGGAGCTGTTCGCTGGAGGACAGGAGATTCTCCCATGTATTTAAAGAACAGGGAACATATATGATTGAAGGCTCTACACCTGCAAGGGCTTTGGATCTATAACGTCCCTTTTGAATTAACAAAGCTAGTTGGGAAGGCTTTGTAGTAATGGTGGAGCGAGGTGTATGTTGTAGGTGAAGCCACTCAAGAATCAACAAGGAGGGAATAGTTTGGACAATAGCACATGTAGGTAAAGAAATAGTATTACACAATAAAAGAGAAAAGGGAATGTTTGGGGTCATTCGGTCAACCCACTGAATTTGTAGGGCTTGGTTGACCAATTGAATCACTTTTAAATGACTGTCCTGCAGTGGAATAACATCTGCAGGATGTTTGCCTTTGGTTAAGGCTGAAAAAAGAGGTGATAATTGAAAAGTGGTGAGACCTATATAAGGTCGAATCCAATTAATAGCACCTAAATATTGCTGTAATTGAAGTAAAGTTGGTTGGTGTGGTAATTTCAATGAGGGAGAAAGTGGTGCAGCATGAGAGGCCAATAATTTATGGCCCAAATATTGAAAAGGAGGGGAGGTTTGGACCTTGTCAGGAGCAATGTGCAAACCTCCTTTTTGCAAAATTGTTGTGAGGGTTGGCAAAGTTGCAAAAACAGTACCCTTTGGACCTGGTGCTGCGACCAAAATATCATCCATGTAATGGTAAATCAAAAAAGAGGGATGAAGGTCTCGATATGGTTGCAAAACATGGGAAACAAAAAACTGACACATTGTAGGGCTATTAAGCATGCCCTGTGGTAAAACCTTCCATTGGTAGCGCTGAGTTGGTTGAGAATTATTCAACTCAGGCACTGTAAAAGCAAATAAATGTTTATCCTGTTGATGCAAAGGAATGGAAAAAAAGCAATCCTTTAAATCAATTATCATTAAGTCAAAATCCTGAGGGATGAGATTCGGATTTGGAAGACCACATTGTAGCGCCCCCATGGGTTGCAAGATGGAATTGATGGCCCTAAGATCATGCAATAAACGCCATTTACCAGATTTCTTTTTAATGACAAAAACTGGAGTGTTGTACGGACTGACTGAAGGTTCGATGTGATTTTTGTCTAATTGTTCCTTAACCAAAGATCTTAAAGCTTCCAACTTTTCCCTGGGTAAAGGCCATTGATCTATCCAAACAGGATTGTGACTGGTCAAAGTTAGGCGTAATGTAAATGAGCAAGGCATTATTGTAGAGACAATTTTGCCTGAAATTGGGACATCAAATCTCTGCCCCACAGGTTAGTATGCAAAGGAAGAATAACAGGTTTGATAAAAGCAGTGAGTGTGCTAGAGGTAGAAGTAACAGGAAGCCAATTAGTGCTAATTTTAGCTGGCTGGACACCTCCTACCCCTCTGACGGACGGGGCGTCATCAGTTGGCCAATGGGCGGGCCATTCTGTAGATCGTATGACAGAGACGTCAGCTCCCGTGTCTAAAAGACCAGAAAAAATACGTCCGTTGAGTTTAAACTCTGCAGTAGGACGAGGTCCTTGCACGGTGTGTTCCAGTGCTAAAGCATCAGAAGCAGTTTCAAGCAAAATCATAGTTGCCACTATTGTTCCTTTGTCAATAGTGACTGGAGAATTTACCATAATGGTTAATGCCAAATCTGAAAAGGAATCACAACTGCGCAAAAAAGGAGCAGCAATGACACCTTGTGCCACCAGGTCAAGATGAGGGAAAATTAAAACAGGTAAAGCAGCAGGTAAATTCAATGGCAAACGAGGTGAAATAAAAAGGAGATAAACGTGAGCAGGCAAAGTATAGGTAACTGTTTCATTGGCTGTCATTTCAAAGGAATGGGATAAGTATTCATTATCTGGGGGTTCAACCTTTATAGCGGGGCTGGCTGAAAGCCCCTGAATTAGTTTCCCGATTGCGGGGGGTTCAAAGAATTTAAAGGAAATGAACGGCATTGATTAGCCCAATGAAATCCCTTTTTACATTTTGGACAAACAGTTTTAGGTTTTGCTGATTGAAGACCTCCCTTTTTGTTAGCACCGCCCCCAGGGGCGCGGCACTGTGATTTAAAATGGCCAGGTTTCCCGCAATTGAAACAGTTTCCTGTTGGGCGGGAATAAGGTGAGGGGGAGGTGGAAGAAAAGGAGGAGGAAGAAGAAGGAGGGAATGAGTTGTTGTTTTGTAGTGCAGCTGCTAATGCCTCCATTTTATATCCGGTTGTGCCCACTATGCGACAGGCTTGCAAAAATTCTGCCATAGTGATACCTGGTCTATTAGCCAGAGGTTGCAGTACCTTCTGGCAATCTTTATTAGCGTTTTCATATGCCAATTTAATCAACAGTTCTTCCTGAGCTGCAACATTATCAATTTGTCGCTCTATTGCCAATTGCAAACGACTAACAAAATTCGCATAATTTTCTGTGGGCTGCTGAATGATTTTTGAAAAGGTTTGGGTCTGAGTAGGCGATGAATCATCAACCTTTTTTATAGCAGCCATGGCACAACGACCAATGATGGTAAAAGCAGCACGGTCTGTTTGAGCCTGATTTGCTATGGTGGTGAGAGTACCAGTACCCAAAATATGATCTCGAGTGATATTTGGGTTGGGCAAACCCGCAGCTATATCAATCTCTGCCTGTTTTTGGTATTCTGACCACCATATCACATATTGAGCAGGAGTTAACAACATATTAAACAACAATTGCCAATCAGCCAAAAGCATCACAGTAGTAGCAGTAGAAAGAGAGTTCAACAAGCCTTGAGCATAGCGAGATTGCAAGCCATAAGTAGATACTGCAGTTTTTAGTTCTTTTATAATTTTCATGGACATAGGATTGTGTACCGGGACTGCAGGTGCCCCGGCGGCTGCTCCCACGGGCACAACAAAAGTAAGTGGAAAGGCAGCACAAGCCTCCATTTCCTGAGAGTCTAATTCACCCCTATTCCGTGCCTCTATCATAGTCCGAATAAGGTCTCCCCCCACACTTTGCTGCGTTGGAGGGGGGCACGGACACAGGGGCGCAGATGGATCATTGCCTTCTCCCTTTTGCATTACAGGGTAGAAGGCTTTTGGGATGGTTTTTGTGGATTCATAAGGAGGAGGAGGAGAGTCCACAGGTTGTTGAACATCAAATTTATGATGAATCATAAGGCATTCCATTACCACGCGCCAAGTAGTTAAAATTTGTATTGGGGCTCTTGGGGCTGCATGGAAATATTCCCCAAGTTTGGTCCACGTGGTTAATTTTAAGGTGCCTTTTTCGGGGTAAGAAGGACATTGTTGCCAAATGTACAATAAAAGAGAGACTAAATCTTTCTTTTTCAAACGAGGAAGTGTTCTTCCACCGTTTGAGGAAATTTTGATAGATGATTCGGTTAGCTTTCCCAATTCCTTCAGGTGGGCCACCTGTTGTTGGGAAAACTTTCCGCCCATACTCACGAGAATCCAGCCGTGTTTCAGACGGGACGAGTTGCGCGCAGCCTCCTTCAGGCGAATGAGTAAGGACGGTCCGAGACGATCACGTCGGGGTCACCAGAATGTGGCTTTTGCTTTGCCACATCAGGGTGGGCTACTCATGAATCTTGGCAAGCAAGTAAAGACAACACACAGGTTCTCCTCGGGATGAATCAGCCCAGGGCGTGTTCTGAGCGACCCTTTTATTTAGAAGGCATATGGTAATACAGGCAACAAGTCTGGTAACTTATTATTGATTATATTCAGCATAATGTTAACATGTGCTATTGTTATTGGTTAAAACCTTTTCCAATCATATATCCTATTATGGTCATGTTTTTCTCTTCTCCCATCTTGTCATTTCCTCATTGCCAGTTTAAGATTTACTTAGTCAGCAGCTTAAGGTTTACTTAGTCAGCAGGGTTTTATCTACTGCGTTACTTCTTTGTCCTAGGTTCCTGGTTCACAGGCCGGCCACTGGCCTAGTCCTGCCATAGGAGCCTGAACCTGCTCCCAACATTCTATTCTATTCTATTCTATTCTATTCTATTCTATTCTATTCTATTCTATTCTATTCTATTCTATTCTATTCTATTCTATTCTATTCTATTCTATTCTATTCTATTCTGTTCTATTCTATTCTATTCTATTCTATTCTATTCTATTCTATTCTATTCTATTCTATTCTATTCTATTTTTTCTATTCTATTCTATTCTATGACATATATTTGGCCCTCTAACTCAAATAATCAGACTCCTTTTGCCCCCTGAGCAAAGATACAAAGGGAAAACAGCGCGAACCATTAAAACAAAGTGAAACAGTTCCAGAATAATCAGGATTAAAATATAGCTCATCAGCTGGGAACTCTATTCAACTGGATCCAAGTCTCTGGGGAAACAGCCAGAGGCAGAAGGTCTTTCTACACCAGGTCCAGACTCCGTGGCCTCGTCCCTCTCTGCAACCCAGAGTTCACCTACCTCTTAGGACATCACCAAGTGGGAAGGACTGCTGGAGGGGAGCCTCCAAGGAGCTGTGCTGGATATGGCAGGTCAGCTGAGACTTCACATCTCCTTGTTCCAGCGGGATTTCCACCGTGCTCTCTGCTCGGTACGAGATGCTTTCTGTTCCATCCAAATTCAGGATGTTGGTCTGGGCAGCCTGTATTTCTTTCCCATCCTTCAACCAGCTGACTGTGATCTCTCGGGGAGAAAATCCCTCTATGGAGCAGTTGAAGGCAGCCCGAGACCCTGCTGCGACTCTTCTTGTGGGGCCACGAACCACAGGCTGGGATGGCTTGGCTGAGGGAGAAAGTAGAGGGAGATATCAGTTGATGTTCCTCAGAAACAATACAGGAAGCTACAAGGCTGTGTTTGGTTGAAGAGACTCGACTTCAGAACATGAGGTTTAATCCCACATGTCTCTTGGTTGACTGGGAACATCTCCCCCGACCCCCCAAAAGCATATTGGGTGGGCCACCTACCAATTACGAAGACCTGAGTGCCTTTCCCCGAAGCCAGTTCTCTCTCTGGGAACCCTGCCCTGAACTTCACACAATAGTAGGTCCCGGCATCTTCAGGACGGATGTTTGGGATGTTGATGCTGAAGTCCGTGTTGGATCCTGCGACCAGCCTCACCCCCCGGTTGGAAGCTCCTTGCTTATCGCTGTAAATGGGGGGCTGGTTTCTGTCCAGCCCTTTGTACCACCGCACGCCTCCGGGTAAATTTACCCCAATCAATGTACACTTTAGAGTGAGGCTGTCTCCAGGTTTCACCGATACGGTTTCTGGAAGTTGTGTTACCTCCATCTTCTGTCCTGTAACAACTGAAACAAAAAGAGACACTTTTGTGACTTGGTTTCCTCTAGAAAATGGTCACCACCCTTCGGGAGACAGAGGACCACTGGTGGTGCTGTTTCTACATCTACAGTTCCTTACACCAATATCCCAATCCAGGAAGAAGAAATTAACAGTAAACAACAGTGTATTCTAGGCACCACCAAGAACACTCCTACTAACACTAATAGTCACTTGTATATAAACAAAAAGCAAACCCACTCCCTTCTAGCACTGATGATGTTACCTAGTTGGGTAATGAAATGTCTGCAAGAACACCAAGCTCAGTGACCACCAAGGACTCTACAGTCCTCCTCCTCCTCCTCCTCCTCCTCCTCCTCCTCCTCCTCCTCCTCCTCCTCCTCCTCGTCCACTCCACAAACCCCACTCCCTTCTTGCACTGATGAAGTAACCTAGTTGGGTCATAAAACGTCTGCAAGAAAACCACCAAGCACAGAGAGCAGCAAGGACCCCACAGTCCTCCTCCTCCTCCTCCTCCTCTCCACAAACCTCACTTCCTTCTAGAACTGATGATGTAACCTACTTGGGTAATAAAACATCTGCAAGAAAAAAACCAAGTTCAGAGACCACCATGGACCCCACTGTTCAACCCTGAACTAGAAATATTCTCTTTTATAGGGACCAGTGCTTCATCTGGGCTGTTGAAAAGGTTTTGGTGCTCTTTTGAAAATAAATAAATAAAGGTCTGTATTTAATATTCAGGCTATCTAACAACCTGAGAGTTCTCTCTCAAAAGAGAGAGTTGACAGTTAAACTGTCAATGCTGACAACATCGGGTGTTCTTGCTTTGACAACAGATGGAAATGCAGCCATTTTTTCTCTATCCTTTTAGAGTTTGTTGATGCTGGGAGGGGGGGGATGTGGATGAGAGTCCAGGTAGTCATAACAATAATAACTCAGCCCTGGGAACCCAAGGTCATCGGGCCCAGAGTTAATAAAGATTTGGCTGGCTGGAGAGCTGGGGAGAAAGCCTGCATTTCAAGCTAATTGGGGAATGTGATTTATGACTGTTCATTGGAGGAGGGAATTGTGCTTTGATACTATGTGCCCAGGGGAGGGGAATTCAGATTTTGGCTTCGATTATGCACTGCCGATGTTATGCTACTCGAATAAAAGATTCTTTAAGGTAAACAATGCCTCGAAGTTCTTTGGAAGAGTTTCATGTGTCGGAACCATGACATAAACCCCAAAAGCAAGCTAGTTTCTGCCTGCTGTGAATTGCTGGATCGACTTCTAGTTGGTCAGTGTCTCATGCTTTCTGCCGTTTGAGCCACCAAAGATTTCATGAAGTTTCATTTCTGATGTTCTCTTTTTTGTTCCCTTTTTTCCTCGGGTGGGGAAGCCAGTTTGCTGACTCCAAAATACTGCAAAAAAAAATACTCCAAAAAACACTGCAGCCAATTTTGGTCACCATATCACAAAAAAGTTGTTGAGACTTTGGGAAAAATTCAGAGAAGAGCAACTAAGATGACCCAAGGCCTGGAGACTAAAACATACGAAGAACGGCTGCGGGACTTGGGTTTGGCTAGAATAAAGAAAAGAAGAAACAGGGGAGACATGATAGCAGTGTTCCAGTATCTGAGGGGCTGCCCCAAAGAAGAGGGGGGTCACGTTATTCACCAAAGCACCAAAGGGCAGGACGAGAAACAATGGTTGGAAACTGATAAAAGAGAGAAGCAACCTGGAATTAAGGAGAAACTTCCTGACAGTGAGGACAATTAACCAGTGGAACAGCTTGCCACCAGAAATTGTGGGCGCTCCATCACTGGAGGTTTTTAAGAAGAGACTGGACAGTCACTTGTCTGAGATGGTAGGTTCTCCTGCTTGAGCAGGGGGCTGGACTAGAAGACCTCCAAGGTCCGTTCTATTCTATTCTATTCTATTCTATTCTATTCTATTCTATTCTATTCTATTCTATTCTATTCTATTCCATTCCATTCTATTCCATTCCATTCCATTCCATTCCATTCCATTCCATTCCATTCCATTCCATTCCATTCCATTCCATTCTATTCTATTCTATTCTATTCTATTCTATTCTATTCTATGAGACTAAAACATACAAAGAATGGCTGCGGGACTTGGGTTTGGTTGGTCTAAAGAAAAGAAGAAACAGGGGTGACATGATAGCAGTCTTCCAGTATCTGAGGGGCTGGCCCAAAGAAGAGGGGGTCAAATTATTCACCAGAGCACCAGAGGGAAGGACGAGAAACAATGGTTGGAAACTGTTCAAACAGAGAAGCAACCTGGAATTAAGGAGAAACCTCCTGACAGTGAGGACAATCAACCAGTGGAACAGAAGTTGCCTCCAGAAATCGTGGGCGCTCCATCAGTGGAGGTTTTTAAGAAGAGACTGGACATTCACCTGTCTGAGATGGTATAGGTTCTCCTGCTTGAGCAGGGGGCTGGACTAGAAGACCTCCAAGGTCCCTTCCAACACTAGGGTTCTGTATGTTCTGCATGTCTGTATATCAACTAAAGTAAAAGGTTATCTGAGGTCAGATTTTCCTGACAGAACTATTAATCAATGGAACAGCTTGCCTCCTGGAGTTGTGAGTGCTCCATCGCTGGAGGTTTTCAAGAAAAAAAATGATCAACCATTTTTTTTGAGATGGTGTGTGGACTCCTGCCTTGAAGAGAGGTTTGAATTGAAAGAGGGAGCAAAGAGGCCATCTAGGTCAAAATTGAGCAGCCCTCTCTCAACAGAGGGGAGGGATACGGCATCATCTATCTCCAGTCTATGACACAGTCCTTTCCGCAGTTCCAGGAAGGCTCCACACCCATTTGCACCACTCAGGTGACCCTGAGGACACAGGTAAACCTCCAAGTGGCCTCAACGACTCTCTAAAACAGGGGTCTTCAAACTTGGCCTTTCATGACTTGTGGACTTCAACTCCCAGAATTCCTCAGCCAGGCACGCTGGCTGAGGAATTCTGGGAGTTGAAGTCCACAAGTCATAAAAGGGCCAAGTTTGAAGACCCCTAGTCTAAAAGAAGGCAAATGACCAGCTGTCTGCAAGGCATATAAATCCTTCCATTCCCTACCATCCAGTCAGAATCTGAAGAAGCTTCTTGGATGAGAAGGGAAACATCTTCAAAGAAAAACAAGGAAGTCCAAATGCCTCCTGAAAAAGCACCTTTGGGACAACTATGACCTGGATGACTGAGAATCTCTATAGACAATGAAAGAAATCTCCCCCTCCCCAAATCTAACATCTGGAACTGGCCTTTGCTGGGAAATCAGCTCGTCTCCCTGTTCAGAATAGCACAGCAGCTTTGAAGCAGCCTTAATATTCATCTTGCACTGGATTTTACTCCTGTTGTAAATCTGAGAATGGAGCCTACCTGATCTCAGTTGTCAACACTCACCCAGATCCCGTGGGAGAAGGAGCAGCAACAGCAGCAGCTGAAGAGGACCATGGATTCTCTTGAAGGACCTCAAGGCTGCCATGTCGATAGCAGCAGGAGAAACATCTGGGGTGACTTTGTGTCTTGCCCACTAGGTCTTTCCCCCCGCAGGGGGAGAAAAAAAGAGGAACTCTCATTTCCTCCTTGTAAATTGGGACCAGTTTCCAACGTTTGAGTTACTGCATAAGTGACAGTATCCAGTAAATGAAGTCACAGAAGTTCTGCTGCTTACTCAGGGGGAATAAAAAATCATCTCTAAATTGGCAATATTCAGCAGCTGGCCTTTCTCTGTCATCCCCAAATTTAAAAGCTCTAGGCCAGCTCATTTCTCTCAGCATTTCACATGTTGAGAAGTCTCTATAGATGTGAAAGAAGGAAACAAAAATGGGGTTTGGGTGAAGCTACTTAAAAGTGACTTTGGGAAAACAAGCTATAGAAGGAAAAGCTAGTTAGAAGCCATATTCTCACAATTCAGACTGGAGATAGATGACTTTGTATCCCTCCCCCTCTGTTAAAAGAGGGCTGTTCAGTTTTCACCTAAATGGCCTCTTTGACCCCTCTTTCAAACCAGCGGTCCTCTCGGTCCAAAATGTGGACTTTGCTGTCCTTGAAAGAGTGGCCTTTGTCTTTTAAATGCAGATGGGCTGCTGAATCTTGTCCTGATGGGTTTGTTCTCCTATGTTGTGCCATACATTTATGAAAGTATTGTTTTGTTTCCCCAGTGTTTAGATCTGCACATGGCTCACTGCATTGTGCTGCAAATTGAACAGCAACACAATCCTTTCAGCAGTTCCAAGAAGGCTCCCCACCCATTTGCACCACTCAGGTGACCCTGAGGACACAGGTAAACCTCCAGGTGGCCTCAACGACTCTCTAAAAGAAGGCAAAGGACCAGCTGTCTGCAAGGAGTATAAATCCTTCCATTCCCACACCATCCAGTCAGAGCTGAAGAAGCTTCTGGGATGAGAAGCGAAACGTCTTCAAAGAAAAACAAGAAAGTCCAGCTACCTCTTAAAAAAGCACCTTTGGGACAATTCATTTTTGCTTTGTTTTATTAAACAAAGATATGTGGCCACCCAACTCACACACGTGACTCTGAGCAGCGTGATAGCAACTTTAAGAATTCACACCATAAAAGTCATAAAGCCCCATTGCTCCCATCCCCACGATGCACAAAATCACATGAAAACCAATCACATTTAAAACTAAACCAGCTTTACATGTGTGAACCCAGCCTATAAGACATAGAAAGTCATGTCATCCAGCCACCTGCAATTGCCTGTCTCTTCTGATCTGGTGTGTTATGAGAAAGGTGTCGCTGAGTGTGCTCACCCTACCCATAATTCTTCCTCCAACAATTGATATGTACATACCAGGATCCCCCTTACATTAAGTAGCCTGTCACCTGATCCTGGAGTAGGCCCATTTCTAACTCCAGGTACTCTAAGATAGATTCAAAGGATCCTCGTGGCCTAAGGAAAGCCAGACGCTGTGTAGCAGAAGAAGGAGAAGGTCTGGATCACACAAGTCCCATTCAGTGGCTGAGTGGTTGACTCCAATGACTTGAAAGTCCCAGCATACTGTGGGAAGAAAAATCAGGTTCGGTTCCAAGCCGGGAGAAAGATGCTGAAAACAAAATGGGGCTTGCAGGAAAGGAGGTCTCTGTTTATTTGGTAGCCAGAAATTAAAATGGCAGCAGCAAGTTTCTGGGGTGGCTGACAAATAGCTTGGTGAGTGAAAGGATTTATATACAGTTCACAGCATTTTTTAATTTTGAGCCTTGCTTCGTGTGCTTTTAATGTATTTGATTGGTTTTTACTTGTTTCGCAAAGGCTTGTGATGGGTCTTAAGTATCGGCTTCCCTTGGTCTTAATCCCGTCAAGCAAATGTAATTGATTTTATCCCGTTATCTTTAGTTTGTCTGTTGTCTCTAGCATGCCTCCGTTAGTTGCTTGAGGGTTGGTGCCGTCTCTGGTAGGCTGTATGGTTGATTGGGATTCTGAGGGGTTCGTATGCTGGTTATAGGTCAATGTGTCAACGCTGCTAACATCGGATGTTCTTGCTTTGACAACATATGGAGATGCAGCCATTTTCCTTCTTATGTTTTACTCTTAGAATTAGAGTTAGAATTAGATGATACTGGGGGGGAGGAGGAGGAATGTGCATGGAAGTTTAGTTAGACATAACAATACTGTAACTAGTGTGAGAACCAAGGTTTTTTGAAATAAGAGATGATAAGAAATGGCGGATTGAAGTGCTGGAGGGAAAGTCTGCATTTCAAACTAATTGGAGAATGTGATTTATGACTGTTAATTAGAGGAGGGAATTGTGCTTTGATACTATGTGCTCAGGGGAGGGGAATTCAGATTTTGGCTTTGCCTATGTAGGTGCTGATGCTATGCTACTCGAATAAAGATTCTTTAAGGTAAACAATGCCTCGAAGTTCTTCGAAGACTTTCATCTGTCGGAACCATGACATTAAGCCAAAATCTGAATTCCCCTCCCCTGAGCACATAGTATCAAAGCACAATTCCCTCCTCTAATTCTGTGGAAGGAATTGTTTGTGGAGGGTCAGACTTCAATGAACCTGCGAGTGTGGTGGGTGGTGGCATGGCAGATGATTTTTGTGTTGCTCCAATTGAACTGGTGTAGTTTGCTGTCATCGTGAGTAGAGATTAAGGATTTGGTATCGTGGCACTTGACTGCCATCTGGCGTTCGTGGATCCTGTTTTTTTAATTGATGTGATGTTTGTCCCATGTAGAATTGGTTGCAATGGTTACAATTGATTTTGTAGATGACATTGTTTCTTTCAAGATACAGAAGGATCTTGATGTAATCATCGGACACACCACCACCCACCACCCTCACGAGTTCATCAAAGCCTGGCCCTCCACAAGCAATTCCATCCACAGACACATTGATCTACAACCAGCCTATGAACCCCTCAGGATCCAAATCAATTGCACAGCCAACCAGGGACAGCACCAACCCTCAACCATCCCGTGCAATCCCCCCTCTCAGCAGCAGTTCACCTCCCAATGACCCTGATCTGATGTAATCTCCCCATTGCAAGACCCATCACAAACCTCTCACTGATGACTCACACCTGAGCCATCACAAGACCCTCACTTGACACACCCACACCTGAAGCCCTTATAAACAGAAGAACACTGACATCCCCTAATCTCCGGTGAAGATGTTACCTAGCCTGGTAATGAAATGTTCGGAAACCAACCCACAAGCTCAGAGAACGAACCTCCACCATCATATAAAATGATTTCTAGCCTAGTGAAAAGAAGGGCCAGGGATGACATGATAGCCGTCTTCCAATATCTCAGGGGCTGCCCCAAAGAAGAGGGAGTCAAGCTATTCTCCAAAGCGCCTGAAGGCAGAACAAGAAGCAACGGATGGAAACTAATCAAGGAGAGAAGCAACCTAGAACTAAGGAGAAACTTCCCGACAGTGAGAACAATTAACCAGCGGAACAGCCTGCCTCCAGAAGTCATGGGTGCACTATCACTGGAGATTTTTAAGAAGAGGCTGGACAATCACTTGTCTGAAATGGTATAGGTTCTCCTGCTTGAGCGGGGGGGGGGGGGCAGGGCCTGGACTAGAAGACCTCCAAGGACCCTTCCAGCTCTATTCTATTCTAAGAAGCAACGGATGGAAACTAATGAAGGAGAGAAGCAACCTGGAACTAAGGGGAGATTTCCTGACGGTGAGAACAATTAACCAGTTAACCAATTAACTTCAGAGGTTGTGGGTGCTCATGACTCGTGAACTTCAACTCCCAGAATTCCTGAACCAGCATGGGGGAACTATGGCTCCCTCATGACTCGTGGACTTCAACTCCCAGAATTCCTGAGCCAGCATGGGGGAACTATGGCCCCCTCATGACTCGTGGACTTCAACTCCCAGAATTCCTGAGTCAGCATGGGGGAACTATGGCCCCCTCATGACTCGTGGACTTCAACTCCCAGAATTCCTGAGCCAGCATGGCTCAGCCTGGAAACCTCTCCCTTTTCCCTCAGCATGGCTGGCTCAGGAATTCTGGGAGTTGGAGTCCACAGTCTTAAAGTTGCTGAGGTGGAGAAACAATGGACTAGGCCAGGGGTAGGCAACCTTGGCTCTCTTAGGACTTGTGGACTTCAACTCCCAGAATTCCTGAGCCAGCATGGCTCAGCTTGGAAACCTCTCCCTTTCCCCTCAGCGTGGCTGGCTCAGGAATTCTGGGAGTTGAAGTCCACCAGTCATAAAAGAGCTGAGGTTGCCTACCTCTGACTTAGGCACTGAATTTTGTGCACTTAGCTTTGCTGCTCTAAAGCAATGGTTCTTAACCTGGGCGATATCGCCCCCCAGGGGGCAATTTCATTTTTCAGGGGGGCGATGGAACAAAAAGGGGCGATGCGGGGGCGAAGGAACAAAAAGGGGGCGATATGGGGGCGATGGAGCGAGAAGTTTTGGGGACACTTTTGAGACTTTTTCGTACAGTGAATCGCTGTATATCTGTCGTACACAAACATCAGATCGCTTGCTATTAGTGGATTGAATTGTGTTTTCAAATGTTCCTCCAGCTAGCTTCAGTACAGAACGCCGTACATATGTGAATACGCATCGCTTATCTTCATGCGCGTTGCGCAGCAGCCTCTACCCCTACAGTGGCGCGCCATTGGCCAGAATGGGCAGTGATGGAGGGGGCAGCGCTTCTTTCGAAACATCGCATGCTGAGTGGCTGTCCCTGTGACGTCAGCTGTAATGTCAACGTAACTGTTGAAACTAGGTTTATCGACGTCCACGTGTGTTTTTCTAGTGTTCCAGTGGAGTCGAAAATTTAATTTGCAGGTAGTGCCTTTCATTTCGAAGACCTCTCAACATGGCCGAGAAGAGGAAGTGTCGCCAATATTTGACGGAATGTCTAAAATTGGGATTCATTCCATCTCCTTCCAACATACAGCTTTGTTCTTTTTTTTTGCTTTTTGTGTACATACATTTTTTTCGTTAATAATTGTCTGAGCTTTTATCGTTGTATTTGCTTGCATTGGATTTCACGTTCCAGTTTGAGTTTTCGGCTTCGTTTTCGAATTTTTGTTGTGCTCTGTAAAACATTTTTTGTGTCTCTTTGTATTGTACTTTTTTAGCGTGCACTCCAGTTCGATATTATATTTTCTTTGTGTCTTTTTAATCCTTTTTACAGTGTGCGTGACTATATATACTTTCCTCGAATCTTAATTTAGTTTCAGAGTTTTCGTCTTGAAATTCTTAGTTCCTGCATTGCGGTTTGTTCTTATGCCCTTTTTATATTTCTTTTTGCGTCTTAAATTTCACTTGTGATTCAATCATTAAATGTTACCGTTTTTCTTTTCGGGCATTTCACTTTCTTGCAATTGAATTTTGTTTTCAGTGGTCATTACATTTAAGTGTCTTGAATAAATAAGATAATAATGAAATACATGTACCACGAAGTTTGGGAATAAAGTGACGGGTGGCACCAAAATTTTTCACACAGTTGAGATATGGGGAAAAGACTGGAAATAAATTATTTGCATCGATATGTCCTGATGACAATTTTAAAGAAAACAAAAAAAAAGTGTTTGCATAAATTGAAGAATTATTTCCTATGTTGTGACTGAGAGGTTATGTTGGGGGAGGGGGCGATGACAACTTCCTCATTGGCTCAAGGGGGCGATTCGTTTGAAAAGGTTAAGAACCACTGATCTAAAGGATGTTCTTTTTGCCTGCTTTTGCTTTTGCTTTTGCTTTTGCTTTTTTTTTTTTTGAAATTGCGTCATTTTGGAGGCTCCGTGATTGGCACAAGGGCGGGGAGGTGAAAATCATGAAGCTGAGCCAGAATAAGAAAGCCCCAAAACTCCTTTTTAGATTTTTGAAGCTTAAGGATTTACATATTTTTTCTGAAGGCCTTTCTTCTGCTTCATTCTCTGCGGTTTTCATATAAAACCCTAATAAGTGTTGATTTCATGAAGTTTGTTGTGTGTGTGTATGGGGGGGGAGGGGTAATTGTTCCCTTTTAGCTGAAGCTGATTGGTCAGGAATCAACATCAGACTTAAAGATTCCTGACTGTGTTGAGATATTTTGCTGTTTGACCACAAAAGGGAACCAAAGAGCAGAATATATTGCTCCTAAAAAAACTATCAATTTAATAGAATAAATCTGTACACAATAAACCTGTAGTGGTGCTGCTTGACCACAGGAGGGAGCCAAAGACTTAAACATTGCCTGTAAACTACTAATTTAATAGAATAAACTTTTAATTTAATTTAATAGAATAAACAGTTGGTAAATTATCACACATGGTTGCTAGAAGAAAACAAGAAAGGAGAGGTTTAGGGAAACCTGAAGCCCTAAGAAATATTTCGGAAGAATACTCAAGGAAGTATTCAAGTAATTCAGGCAATGGAAGCAAAGATTGAAGTAAAAGTTGATAGGTGATTCAGAATAATAATAATAATAATAATAATAATAATAATAATAATAATAATAATAATAATAATAATAATAATAATAATAATAATAATAATAATAATAATAATAATAATACCTGTCAATACCTGGTTGACACCTAGGATGCTGGTAGCAACCCGTGTCAACCATCAGCGCCAGCCAATTTGAATGTTCAGTTGACTGAGGTTCATGTTTAATGAATAATAATAATAATAATAATAATAATAATAATAATAATAATAATAATAATAATAATAATAATAATAAAGTTGGAAGGAGCATTGGAGGTCATCTAGTCCAACCCCCTGCTCAGGCAGGAAACCCTATACCATTTCAGACAAATGGCTATCCAGTCTCTTCTTAAAAACCTCCAGCAATGGAGCACACATATGTTCCAGAGGCAGGCTGTTCCACTGGTTAATTGTTCTAACTGTCAGGAAATTTCTTCTTAGTTTCAGGTTGCTTCTCTCTTTGGTCAGTTTCCTTCCATTGCTTCTTGTCCTGCCTTCAGGCGCTTTGGAGAATACCTTGACTCCCTCTTCTTTGGGGCAACCCCTGAGATATTGGAAGACTGCTATCATGTCACCCCTTGTCCTTCTCTTCATTAAACTAGACATCCCCAATTCCAGCAACTGTTCTTCGTATGTTTTAGCCTCCACTCCCCTTATCATCTTTATTGCTCTTCTCAGTACTTTTTCTAGAGTCTCAACATCTTTTTTACATCGTGGTGACCAAAACTGGATGCAGTATTCCAAGTGTGGCCTTACCAAGGCATTGTAAAGTGGTATTAATACTTCACGTGATCTTGATGTGTGCTTAGTGGAGAAGTCAAACAGATAAATGATAAGAGCGAATTTTTGGAGCATAAAATAGAGAACATTCAACATGAAGCTGAGTTGGACAATAGACCCCTATTGGATTTACAGGACTAGGAACTTCAGCTACGGATTCTGAACTGTCCCTGAGTTGGGAGAAGATATATATAATCAAGAATGATTAAATCTTTGGCTCAACTAGTAGACTGGGAAGCAGAAAAAAAAATTGAATTAGAAATATATAAGATTTACAGAATAAATTCCCAATATGCCACAATCAGGAAAGTTCTGAGAGCTGCATTAGTCCACTTTGTAAGAAGAAGAACAAGAAAACAAGTTTTAGATTGTCACTTTATTTTGAAATTGAAAATTGATAATCGTCCTGAATGAAATCTTGGTCAGAATTTCAAGAAAGAAAAGCCCACGCCTTCCTAACAGATATTTTGAAGAAGAGAAAGATTCTATTTCATTGGAATAAACTTGAAAGAGTGATTTTTGCCTATCCATCTTTTTTATATCATGGTGTCACCATCCCTTTCTTTTTACCCATAAATTTATCGAGTGATGTCATTCCAGGCAATTTTTCCCCATCTATACAAATAGTGCAGACAAAGTGTGAATGCGAATATATAACGTTTTGTGTTACTTCTTCATATTTCAAAAGCATAGCCACAGTCCCAAAGTACATGATTTTTATATTTGCTCCTTTACAACTTCTGTAAGCAAGTGCTTTTTATTTATTTCTTAATCATTTAAATGCATGTTGAAAGAACAATTACTTTAATTTTCTTGTTTTGTTTTGCTTTTTTTAAAAAAATAAGCAATCAGCATTTATGTCTACGGAGATTCTCAGTCATCCAGGTCATAGTTGTCCCAAAGCTGCTTTTTTGAAAGGCAACTGGACTTCCTTGTTTTTTCTTCGAAGATGTTTCGCTTCTCATCCAAGACGCTTCTTCAGTTCTGACTGTTGCATCCAAACTTCTTTATTAGGAAAAAGGAAAAGATGAAAAGAAGGATGGCTACTTTGGTCAGGAACAGCAGGAGCCAGAGAAAAAGGAGGGATTGTTGCAGTGAGCCTGTGGAGAAAAAAACAGCAGATTGTTTTGATTTAATCATAATCTTGCCCTGGGTAAGAGTGGGTGGCCAATACATTTCACAAATAAAATAAAGCTTGCTCCATCGTTAAGTATTCCAGATTAGTATCAAGGGTCTCATCAGAGTTCAATCAGAAACATGAAGATGGCAGACACTTTTCACCCCCCCTACATGTTTTATAAACTCGGCTGCATGAGATCAGCCATGTTCCTTCCATCTACAGATAGTAAGGTCACACCTGGAATGCTGCATCCAGTTTTGGACACCACATTATAAAAAAGATGTTGAGACTTTGGAAAGAGAGCAGAGAAGAGCAACAAAGATCATTAGGGGCCTGGAGGCTAAAATATATGAAGAACGGTTGCAGGAATTGGGGATGTCTAGTCTAATGAAAAGAAGGACTAGGGATGACATGATAGCAGTCTTCCAATATTTGAGGGGCTGCCACAAAGAAGAGGGGGTCAAACCTGTTCTCCAAAGCACTACATTGCAAGGTCCCTTCTTATTCTGTTCTGTTCTCCAAAGCACCAGAAGGCAGGACAAGAAGCAATGGATGGAAACTAATCAAGGAGAAAAATGACCTGGAACTAAGGAGGAATTTCCAGACAGTCAGAACAATTAATCTGTGGGTATGATTCGTAAGCTTTGCCTACACACAAGTTCTGTAGTGTCATTTTTAGAATTTTTTTAGAAATCTCTTCCTGGCAACAATTTGTAATAAATGCTGCAGTGGAGCATCCTAAGAAAGATCCTGCATCCAGTTTTGGTCACCACAATACAAAAATGACCCCGGTGACCTTGATCTTATGTAGCCTCCTCATAACAAGACCCATCACAAGACTTACTGATGACTCCCACCTGACCCATCACAAGACCCATTACAAGACTTTCACTCAACACACCCACACCTGAAGCCCTTATAGACAGAAGAATACCGACATTGACATCCCCTAAACTCTGTTGAAGATGTTACCTAGCCTGGTAACAGGACGTTCGGAAATCAACCCATAAACTCGGAGAACAAACCTTCACCCTCAATGTATAGGGTCTCCTGCTTGAGCAGAGGGTTGGACTAGAAGACCTCCAAGGTCCCTTACAACTGTGTTATTCTGTTATTGTGCCTCAGGAAAAGAGACTGATATAACTAAAATGTCTAGTGAATTTGGTTCCTTATGTTGTAAGTGGGGATGTTCCTACACACTAGATCTTGTAAGTTCCAACTCAATGAATCATATCTATTTGTAGTGTAGAAAGTCAGTACCCACCCACATGCCTAGAGAAGGAAATATTTGGGGGGCAGAATAGTATATTTCCCCAAAGGAATAATGGAGAAAAGTCTCAGTGGAGGCAGAAAACCAGCCCCAGTCTTCCCCCCGCCCCCAGTCACTCTTTAGAAGGCAGCCACTCTTTAGAAATGCAGATTTTCTAATCCATGCAGGGAAACTGGGGCCAGGAAACTTGGGGCTGATGGGATTAGAAAAACAAAGACTCCTAAAAGCTACATTCCCCCACCCAGCTCCAAAGGACAGGAACATGACCGTTAGGACATAATAGGATTAACCCACCACAGTTAGAATACCAGAAGCTCAGGTCAAAGTACTCAGACAGGAACAGGCATCTCAAATACAAAGCCCAAGAAGGTATAAAAACCCATCCACTCTCAACTCCATTTTGTCAGCTGTCCCAGAACCACATGCTGCTGGTGGTTCTGCTCAAACCTTCTTTCCAAATAGCCAGCCTCCATTTTGCTTCCAGTGTCTTATCCTCCATTTTGTTTACTCCCAGCTTGGAACTGGACCTGATGACTTTTCTTTCTACAAAATCGTGGGCGCTCCATCCCTTGAAATTTTCAAGAAGAGACTGGGCAATCACCTGTCTGAGATGGTATAGGTTCTCCTGCTTGAGCAGGGGGCTGGACTAGAAGACCTCCAAGGTCCCTTCCAGCTCTATTCTATTCTATTCTATTCTATTCTATTCTATTCTATTCTATTCTATTCTATTCTATTCTATTCTATTCTATTCTATTCTATTCTATTCCGTCTTAGGCCCAGCACTCTTCAATAACTTCATACATGACTTAGATGAGGGAATTGAAGGGGAACTTATCAAATTCGCAGATGACATCAAACTGTCAGGAGTAGCCAACACCTCAGAAGACAAACTCAGGATCCAGAAAGTTCTAGACAAACTTGAACAATGGACCCTCTCCAACAAAATGATATTTAATGTGAAGAAAAGCAAAGTTTTACATTTAGGCAGGAAAAACCAAAGATATAAGTACAGATTAGGTGAGACCTGGCTCAAAAACCGTAACTGTGAGAGGGACGTTGGAGTCCTAGTGGACGATCACTTAAACACGAGCCAGCCATGTGCGGCAGCAGCCAAAAAAGCTAATACAATCCTTGGTTGTATAAACAGAGGCATAGAATCAAAATTACGTGAAGTATCAGTACCGCTTATAAAGGCTTAGTAAGGCCACACCTGGAAAACTGCATCCAATTTTGGTCACCACATTACAAAGAAATATGTTGAGACTTTGAAAAAAGTACAAAGAAGAGCAATTAAGATGATTAAAAGCGTGGAGACTAAAACATATGAAGAACGGTTGCAGGAATTGGGTATGGCCAGCCTAGAGAAAAGGACTAGGGGTGACATGATAGCAGTCTTCCAGTATTTGAGAGGCTGCTACAAAGAAGAGGGGATCAACCCGGTTTTCCAAAGCGCCTGAAGGCAGAACAAGAAGCAACAGATGGAAACTAATCAAGGAGAGAAGCAACCTAGAACTAAGGAGAAACTTCCTAACAGTGAGGACAATTAATCACTGGAACAGCTTGCCTTCAGACGTTGTGGGTGCTTCATCACTGGAGGTTTTTAAGAAAAAACTGGATAGTCACCTATCTGAAATGGTATAGGTTCTCCTGCTTGAGCAGGGGTTGGACTACTAGACAACCTCAAAGGTCCCTTCAAGCTCTATTCTGATTGATGCTTTTGTTGCTTAGATGGATTGAGCAATACTTGGAACAGAATTCACTGTTTGTCATTTCTCCCTCTTTCCCATGCTGTAATCTTCTCATGTGTAAACAGTTCTCAGTTCTCACCTACTTATTTGGAAGTTAGTCAAATACACTTGTGCACAGAACTGGGTAATTTTAAAAGGTTAAAAAAATAATATAAGATAAAAATAGAAATTCGCCCGTGCACTCTTATTGCTGTCAGCTGCAAGAAATCAGGAACCAGGATAGAATTAAAGTCCTAGAAGTTTATTTCATGTTACCTATACACAAGAATCTGATCTGTTAACGGTCAAGACGAATTGGTGCCAGATATGAGTCAACAAACTTCAAAGGGCGCTGGACTTCGATAAAGATAGATAAGCTAACCTTTATTGTCATTTTTTACTGTGAGCATACTGGCACACATTAAAAATGAAATTCTATTGCCTGCTCTCAAAAGAAAGTATATATCTACCCATACCCGTACCCATACATAACACAAATATACACATGCTACATATATATGTTTATGTATATGTATCTGTGTGTTGGGTGGAGCACCCGGTCTACAAAATATAAAGCAATCTGTTCTGCGTTTCGCTCCAGTCTAGGAGCATCTTTTGCAGGCAGACGTCACTACTGTGAACACTGTAAATTCAAAATTTTTGTGGCTGACAAAGAGTGAAAGGGAGACTAGTATAGCTATTTCAAGCTCTTTAGCTCTCATCAGCTAGTCTTACCCCTCTGGGATTCGAACCTGGGCAGCTTGCATGTTAGGCAGCTGTATTAACCTTTAGGCCACAGGCTCCCCCTCACTCCTGTCAGTAGTTCAGGTTCGAATCCCAGAGGGGTATGACTAGCTGATGAGAGCTAAAGAGCTTGAAATAGCTATACTAGTCTCCCTTTCACTCTTTGTCAGCCACAAAATTTTGAATATGTATATGTATATACATATGTGTATGTGTGTATTAATCACTGTCCATTTTGAATATATGGGAAAGAGGAAGCTTGAGAGTTCACAAGGTTGATGCTATATAAAAACAGATCATGCCAAACCAATCTTATTTCATTCTTTGGCAAAGTGACTAAATTAGTAGACCAGCAAAATGCTGTGGACACAGTAGACCTCAGCAAGGCATTTGACAAAGTAGACCAATCTACTTCTTGGTAAGCTAGAAAAACGTGGGATAGACAGCATCACCACCAGATGGATTTGTAACTGGCTGACAAACCGTACTCAAAGAGTAGTCCTTGATAATACTACATCTACATGGAGGGAAGTAAGCAGTGGGGTACCACAAGGTTCCGTCTTAGGCCCAGGACTCTTCAATATCTTCATCAATGACTTAGACGAGGGAATAGAAGGGGAACACATCAAATTTGCAGATGGCACTAAGCTGGCAGGAATAGCCAACACCCCAGAAGACAAGCTCAGGATCCAAAAAGATCTTGATCAACTTGAACAGCGGGCCCTATGCAACAAAATGAAATTTAATGTGGAGAAAAGCAAGGTTTTACATTTAGGCAGGGAAAAAAACCCCCAAAAGTACAAGTAGAGATTAGGTGAAACCTGGCTCAAAAATAGTAACTGTGAGAGGGACCTTGGAGTCCTAGTGGACCATCACTTAAACATAAGGCAGCAATGTGCAGCAGCCGCCAAAAAAGCTAATACAGTCCTTGGTTTATAAACAGAGGCATAGAATCAAAATCACCCTATGATGCACTGTTGCACCCAGTTAATGGATACACACAGACGAACAGGGCAGATTTAGTAGTATATAGATATATAGATGTAGCTGTTGATATCACAGTTGGGAAAGGTGCAAAACCACCCACTTCGAAACCCAGAATCCCAAATTTTAAAAGGGGAGGATGCCATGTGTTAAAGTCACAGCTTGGACCCAGGCTAAATCAAAGCATGTAGGCTTTAGAGAGCATCATGCATGTTCTAGGCATGTTTACCTTCCATTCATAGAGCTAGAAATTGGGGTCACACGTTAAAACTTTTTAAAAGACTTTTGTGACACATTGCAGAATTCAAGGGGGAGCATTGCCCCCTTCAGCGTTAAGTAATAGCCCCTAAACCACTCCCCACCATCCAGTCAGAGCTGAAGGAGCTTCTTGGATGAGAAGCGAAACGTCTTCAAAGAAGACGTTTTGATCACCACGATGTAAAAAAGAGGTTGAGACTCTAGAAAGAGTGCAGAGAAGAGCAACAAAGATGATCAGGGGACTGGAGGAATTGGGTATGTCTAGTCTAATGAAGAGAAGGACGAGGGGGGACATGATAGCAGTGCTCCAGTATCTCAGGGGCTGCCCCAAAGAAGAGGGAGTCAAGCTATTCTCCAAAGCGCCTGAAGGCAGGACGAGAAGCAACGGATGGAAACTAACCAAGGAGAGAAGCAACCTAGAACTCCAACCCTGGAAGTTTTTAAGAAGAGACCGGACAGCCATTTGTCTGAAATGGTATAGGGTTTCCTGCCTGAGCAGGGGGCTGGACTAGATGACTTCCAAGGTACCTTTCAACATTATTATGATCATTATTATTATTATTATTGTTGTTGTTGTTATCTAAACATGAACCTCAGTCAACTGAACATTCAAATTGGCTGGCGCTGATGGTTGACACGGGTTGCTACCAGCATCTTAGGTGTCAACGAGGTACCTCCTTAAAATATATTATTGTTATTATTGTTATTATTATTGTTGTTGTTGTTATTATTATTATTGTTATTATTGTTATTATTGTTATTATTGTTATTATTGTTATTATTATTATAACAAGAAAGTCCAGTTGCCTCCTGAAAAAAAGCACCTTTGGGAGCCCCTAAACTACTATCGGGAGGAGGACGATCAACATCTGCTGAAGATCCTGCTTTCCTGACTGTTTTTCCCCGCCTGGCCACTGCTCATAATTCTCTTTTTACAAAGTTGTGGGGTCCAGCCTGAAGGATGACCTGGAAAACAATGGATTTTTTAAAATCTCTTATTTCACCTTCCATACTTAACAACCTGTCAGTCAGACAGTGGGAGGTAGTTACAAACTGGTGGGCTCTGTTTATGAAATCAGCTGGCCTTAATTTGATCCTATCAGGGACCATAAGCCAAGATTAAACACCAAGATGAATACTAAGCTAACAATCAAGCCATGAACAATATCCCGAACTCAGGCAAACAAGCTAACAGTAAACAACAGTCCTATCAAACAACCAGCAAAAACACTTCCACCAACGCTGATAGAACAAGCCAGTGTACATAAGCGGAGAGAAACCCCACTCCCTTCTAGCACTGATGATATTCCCTAGTTGGGTCATGAAATGTCTGCAGGAAACCAGCAAAGCTCAGAGAGTATCAACGACACCACAATTATATTCCTCTTTCTCCTCCTCCTCCACACCACAAACCCCACCACTTCTAGCACTGATGATGTTCCCTAGTTGGGTCATGAAACAACTGCAAGAAAACAACCAAGTTCAGAGAGCATCAAGGACTCCACAGTTCTCCTCCACTCCACAAAATGCTTGCTGGAATTGGGTCTGTCTAGTTTAATGAAAATAAGGACCAGGGGTGACGTGATAGCAGTCTTCCAATATCTCAGGGGCTGCCCCAAAGAAGAGGGAGTCAAGCTATTCTCCAAGGCACCTGAGGGCAGGACAAGAAGTAATGGATGGAAACTAATCAAGGAGAGAAGCAACCTGGAACTAAGGAGAAATTTCCTGACAGGGAGAACAATTAACCAGTGGAGCAGCTTTGCCTCCAGAAGTTGTGAATGTTCCAACACTGGAAATTTAAAAAAAGAGATTGGGCAACCATCTGCCTGAAATGGTATAGCGTTTCCTGCCTGAGGAGGGGGTTGGACTAGAAGACCTTCAAGGTCCCTTCCAACTCTGTTATTCTATTCTACCCTTCACTTCAAGGACTAAATCAAACCAGGTGGTCCAAGTTGATCTCCAGAACTTCCAAACTCTGATATTCTTCCTCACCTGTTCACCTAGGCACTTGGGACGGGAACCAATGGAAGAAATCTTCTCAAAAGCCTTCCCCAAATCTAACATCTGGGACTGGGCGTTGCTGGGGAATCTGTTCATCTCTGCTCATCTTCAGAACAGTGCCACATAAATGCTGAAAGATTCATCTTGCACCGGATTTTATTCCAGTTGTAAATCTGAGAATGGAGCCTGCCGGATCTCAATTGTCAACACTCACCCAGATTTCGCAGAAGCAGAAGCAGCAGCTGAAGAGGACCAGGGATTCCCCTGAAGGACCTCAAGGCAGCCATGCCGACAGCAGCAGGAGAAACATCTGGGATGACTTTGTATCTTGCCTACTAGGTCTTTCCTCCCACAGATGGAGCAAAAGGGGAACTCTCATTTCCTCCTTGTAAAGTTGGACCAATTCCTAAGTTTCAGTTTTTATGTAAGTGACCAATATCCAGTAAAGGAGGCCGTAGACATTCATAGAGTCTCATCCACTGGTTGATTGGTTGACTCCAATGACTTGAAGGTTGGGATGGGCAAAATGGCAGCCCAAAAAGCCAATGCGATCCTAAGTTGCATTAACAGAGGGATTCAATCAAGATCACGTGCGGTACTAATACCACTCTATAAAGCCATAGTAAGGCCATACTTAGAATGCTGCAAACAATTTTGGTCTCCACACTATAAAAAAGTTGTTGAGACTCTAGAGAAAGTGCAGAGAAGAGCAGCAAAGATGATCAGGGGACCGGAGGCTAAAACATATGAAGAACAGTTATAGTAACTAGGCATGGCTAGTCTAGTGGAGAGAAGGACCAGGGAAAAACATGATAGCAGTCTTCCAATATTTGAGGGGCTGTCACAGAGAGGAGGGGGTCAACCTATTTTCCAAAGCACCTGAAGGCCTACATGGAATAACGGATGGAAACTGATCAAGGAGAGATTCAAGCTAGAAATGAAGAGACATTTTCTGACAGTGAGAACAATCCACCAGTGGAACAGATTGCCTTCAGAAGTTGTGGGAGCTTCATCACTGGAGGCTTTCAAGAAGAGACTGGACTGCCATCTGTCAGAAATGGTGTGTAGGGTCTCCTGCTTGAGCAGGGGGTTGAACTAGATGACCTCCAAGGTCCCTTCCAACTCTGTTACTCTGTTACTGGGACCTGGGCTTGGAATTGGCATTTAGTGTATGACGATTTATAGAAAGCCAGGAGTCTACTGAATCAGATGTTTGGCAGCTGTTGGGACCCGGAAACAGCCACCAAGGCACTTTGAAGTCGAGAGGTATTAGCTGGTGATGTCACCATTGCCTGGGGGACACCCAGTGCGGGCTCCCCTCTCATCCCCGGATGGGTTCCCAGCAAAGTGGTAGCTATTTATCTACTTGCATTTTGACGTGCTTTCAAACTGCTAGGTAGTCAGGAGCTGGAGCAAGCGGTGGGAGCTCACCCCATTACGCAGTATCTGGGTCTCGAACTCAGGCTTGCTGACTGACAGAGCCACCGCACCCCTTTACAGCAATAGCACTTAGACTTATATACCGCTTCACAATGCTATACAGCCCTCTCTAAGCGGTTTACAGAGTCAGCATCATATTACCTCCAACAATTTGGGTCCTTATTTTTACCGACCTTGGAAGGATGGAACTGATGGCACTCAAAAGAATTAACCTGCAATTCTGCATTCTAAGTACTGCAGCACCAGATATAGAATAGGTGATAATAGATAGATAGATGATGATAGATAGATAGATAGACAATAGGTAAATGAGAGAGAGAGAGAGAGAGAGAGAGAGAGAGAGAGAGAGAGAGAGAGAGAGAAGATAGATGGGGGGTAGAGCAATGGCATTTGCACTTACACTTATATACCACTTCACAGTGCTTTTACAGCCCTCTCTAAGCGGTTTACAGAGTCAGCCTGTTGCCTCCAGCAATCTGGGTCCTCATTTGACTGACCTCAAAAGGATGGAAGGCCGAGACAACCTTGAGCCAGTCAGGATCAAACAGCTGACAGTCAGCAGAATTAGCCTGCAATACTGCATTCTAACCACTGCGCCACCATGGCTCTTTGGAATAATCATCAAGGTATTTCATCATCATCATCATCATCATCATCATCGTCATCAAGTTGGAAGAGACCTTGGAGGTCTTCTAGTCCAACCCCCTGCTTAAGACCTTATACTATTTCAGACAAATGGCTGTCCAGTCTCTTTTTAAAAACCTCCAATGTTGGAGCATCCACAACTTCTGGAGGGAAGTCTTTCCACTGATTAATTGTTCTGTCAGGAAATTTCTCCTAAGTTCTAGGTTGCTTCTCTCTTTGGTTAGTTTCCATCTATTGCTTCTTGTCCTGCCTTCTGGTGCTTTGGAGATTAGCTTGACTCCCCTCTTCTTTGGGGCAGACCCTGAGATATTGAAAGACTGCTATCATGTCACCCCTAGTCCTTCTTTTCATTAAATTAGACATCCCCAATTCCTACAAGCATTCTTCATGCATTTTAGCCTCCAGTCCCCTGATCTTCTTTGTTGCTCTTCTCTGTACTCTTTCTAGAGTCTCAACATCTTTTTTACATCATGGTGACCAAAACTGGATGTAGTATTCCAATTGTGGCCTTACCAAGGCATTGTAAAGTGGTATTAACACTTCACGTGATCTTGATTCTATCCCTCTGTTAATGCAGCCTAGCAGTGTGTTGGCTTTTTTGGCAGCTGCAGCACACTGCTGGCTCATATTTAAGGGATTGTCCACTAGGACTCCGAGATCCCTCTCACAGTTGCTACTATTGAGCAAGGTACCCCCTATACTATACCTGTACATTTGGTTTTTCTTGCCTAAATGTAGAGCCTTACTTTCTTCACCATTGAATTTCATTTTGTTAGATAGCGCCCAGTGTTCAAGTCTGTCCAGGTCCTCCTGTATCTTAAGCCTGTCTTCTGGAGTGTTGGCTATTCCTGCCAGCTTGGTGTCGTCTGCAAATTTGATGAGTTCCCCATCTATCCCCTCGTCCAAATCGTTGATGAAGATGTTGAAGAGCACTGGGCCCAGAACAGAGGAAAAGTCCATACAGGTAGTCCTCATCCCATGACCACAATTGGGACTAGAATTTCTGTTGCTAAGTAAGGTGGATGTTCCCTGTGTCATGGCCCAACTTTATGGTTTTTTGTTTTAAACCATGGTAGTTAAATGAATCACTGCAGTTGTTCAGCCTATCCTGCTGGTGTTAAACAAATCCACTTTACCCTGTTGACTTGGCTTGTCAACGGTGATCACAAAACTCTCTGCTCTTTTTTGTATAAGTGGTTATCTCAAGACGTTTAATGCGGGAGGGGGGAAAAAATCTGATTTTAACTGGTTGATTAGTCTGAAATCGGCCTCAGTCTTAAAGCTTCTTGACTCTGTTGGGATGTTTTGCTGTTTAACCACATCTTTGCTTCCCAAAGATGCTTTTCCAGGAGACAACTGGACTTTTTTTGAAAAACGAAAAGAAAAACCAAGGAGGTCTAGTTGTCTCGTGAAAAAGCACCTTTGGGATAACTATGGTATGACCTGGATGACTGAGAATGTGAGAGGGACTTGGGAGTCCTAGTGGACGAATGCTTGACCGTGAGTCAGCCGTGTCCAGCAGCAGCCCAAAAAGTTAATACAATCCTGAGTTGTATAAACAGAGGCATAGAATCAAGATCATGCGAAGTACTAGTACTGCTTTATAAAACCCTAGTAAGACCACACCTGGAATACTGCAGCCAATTTTGGTCACTATATCACAAAAAAGATGTTGAGACTTTGGAAAAAATTCAGAGAAGAGCAACTAAGATGATCCAAGGCCTGGAGACTAAAACATACGAAGAACGGCTGCGGGACTTGGGTTTGGCTAGTCTAAAGAAAAGAATAGGGGTGACATGATAGCAGTGGTCCAGTATTTAAGGGGCTGCCACAAAGAAGAGGGCATACATCTATTCTCCAAATCACCAGAAGCTAGGACAAGAAGCAACGGATGGAAACTGATCAAAGAGAGAAGCAACCTGGAATTAAGGAGAAACTTCCTAACAGTGAGGACAATTAACCAGTGAAACAGCTGGCCTTCAGAAATCGTGGGTGCTCCATCACTGGAGGTTTTTAAGAAGAGACTAGACAGTCACTTGTCTGAGATGGTATAGGTTCTCCTGCTGGAGCAGGGGGCTGGACTAGAAGACTTCCAAGACCCCTTCCAACATTGATTCTATTCTATTCTATTCTATTCTATTCTATTCTATTCTATTCTATTCTATTCTATTCTATTCTATTCTATTCTATTCTATTCTATTCTATTCTGTTCTGTTCTGTTCTGTTCTGTTCTGTTCTACTCTACTCTACTCTACTCTATTCTACTCTATAGAAAGAATATTGCTTGTAAGCAATTCACTTAATAAACGTTTAGTGGTGCTATTTGAACACAAGAGGGAGACAAAAACATTGCATGTAAACTACTAATTTAGCAGAATAAATCTCACAATTCACAGTTTCACGACACTTTTGTTACTAGAAGAAAATAGGAAAGGCGAATCTGAACCCCTAAAAAGTATTGTAGCGCTACCCCCGAAAGGGCCGCTGGAGTCCCGGTTCTCCTGGCCCTCTTGGGCTGGCTGCCGGTCCACAGTGGTCCCTCACTTAGGCACCTCTGCTTGGCTGGAACACGTGATGAGGTGGTGGTCAGTCTCTCTTGTAGGCAGGTCACATCCAGGCAAAGTGTTCAGGTGGCTGGTCAGATCTTCCTCCTCCTCCTCCTCCTCCTCCTTCTCCTTCCTCCTCCTCCTCCTCCTCCTCCTTCTTCTTCTTCTTCTCTCTTCTTCTTCTTCTTCTTCTTCTTCTTCTTCTTCTTCTTCTTCTTCCTTCCTCCTTCTCTTCTTCTTCTCCTCCTCCTCCTCCTCCTCTTCTTCTTCTTCTCTCTCTCCCTCTCCCTCAGGCCTGCCCCATAGAAGCCTCCCATATCCTATCCCCTTCACTCCCTCAGGCTTGCCCCACAGAAGCCTCTCCTCTCCTATCCCTTTCTCTTCCTCAGGCTTGCCCCACAGAAGCCTCCCATATCCTATCCCCTTCATTCCCAGGCTTGCCCCACAGAAGCCTCCCTATCCTATCCCCTTCACTCCCTCAGGCTTGCCCCACAGAAGCCTCCCATATCCTATCCCCTTCATTCGCTCAGGCTTGCCCCACAGAAGCCTCCCATATCCTATCCTCTTCTCTCCCTCAGGCTTGCCCCACAGAAGCCTCCCATATCCTATCCCCTTCATTCCCTCAGGCTTGCCCCACGAAGCCTCTCCTCTCCTATCCCTTTCTCTCCCTCAGGCTTGCCCACAGAAGCCTCCCGTATCCTATTCCCTTCACTCCCTCAGGCTTGCCCCACAGAAGCCTCCCGTATCCTATCCCCTTCACTCCCTCAGGCTTGCCCCATAGAAGCCTCTCCTATCCTATTCCCTTCACTCCCTCAGCCTTGCCCCACACAAGCCTCTCCTCTCCTCTCCTCTCCCTTTCTCTCCCTCAGGCTTGCCCCACAGAAGCCTCTCCCATTCCTCCCTATTGTCTCCTCTCTCAGGGTTATCCCCCACAACCTAGGCCTCAACAGACTCCATTCCTCCTCCTGATGTTTCCCCCAGGCATCTCCCCATACTGTCTCCTCAGCTCACCCTACCCCCGCTTCAGTATTTTGGAGGAATAATCAAATAAAACTCTTCAAGCGATTCAGGCAACGGAAGCAAAATGTATACATATACTTTTTAATGAAATTATCGAAGAATAACATACAAGTAAAACTAAAGAAAATAGGAAAGTGGGAGAGAGAGAGAGAGACAGAGAAAGAGAGAGAAGGAAGAGAGAATTGTAGGGTAAGAAAAAAACCTTCCAATTCTTTTCAGTGCAGTAGAATAAAAGCAGTAAATATACAACTTCATTCTTTTTTTTTTTTAACTTTTGCATACTTGGTATATACCAGCCCTTTCTATAGCAACACAATTATCTAACCGGCAAATTCCAAAGTCAGGATTTCATTTTTCTCCCCGCTTTGAGCACAAAATCTAGAATTGGTTAAAAAAAGTGAAATGGTGGCAATAGGCCTCTGAGCTCAGTTCTTTTTTAGTTGATTTGTGTTCGTTTACTGAAGACACAGAAAACAGTATGCGATAGACAATTAATTCAATTAAATAAGTACAGCAAAATAGCTGAAAGTGACAACATGTAATATCTTTATATCCATTTACATAAATTACAGGACGACATACTGTAATTCCTGGCAAATGTTCTCTTTACAAATAACACAGACACAAATATTTTAATGTGGACATTTAACCTTTTACACCATTTCTTCATATTTCAAAAGCATATCTGCACCCCAGAATTATATGATTTTTTTTTATATTTGCTCCTTAATAATTTCTGTAAGCAAATGCTTTTTATTTTTACTTCTCTCTTAATTATTTCCATGCATGTCAAAAGAACAATTTCTTCAACTTTCTTTCTTTCTTTTATTTTTTTAAATAAAGAATCAGCATTTATGTTTTAAGGAAGTTTCATTTGACTCACGGACCTGGCAAAACAAAGCACGGTTATTTATTTATTTTTAATCTCCGTATTGATTTTACAGGCTTATAACTTTATACATTTGGGAGGGTGAAGTGCTCATTGTACAAGCATTTTAATAATATTATTACTGATTCCCTAATCAGGTCCTTTCTCATCCTGAAAATCTGTTGGGAACAGGAATCCCTAACTTGAGGTTCCAGGCTGTCACGTTTCAGGGAATGTTCTGGAATGAGGTCTCGGCCTCTTGCATCTGCGCATTTTTATTACGAAGCAGCAAGAGACGAAAAGAAGGACGGCTACTTTGCTCAGGAACAACGAGATGCAGAGAACAGTGATGGATTGTTGCTCTGAGTCTGTGGAGAAAAGACAGTGGATTAACAAAACAGAATAACAGAGTTGGAAGGGACCTTGGAGGTCTTCTAGTCCAACTCCCTGCTCAGGCGGGAAACTCTATACCATTTCAGACAAATGGTTGTTCGTTCTCTTCTTAAAAACTATCTATCTATCTATCTATCTATCTATCTATCTATCTATCTATCTATCTATCTATCTATCTATCTATCTATCTATCTATCTATCTATCTATCTATCTATCTATCTATCTACCTACCTACCTACCTACCTACCTACCTACCTACCTACCTACCTACCTATCTACCTATCTATCTATCTATCTATCTATCTATCTATCTATCTATCTATCTATCTATCTATCTATCTATCTCTATCTATCTATCTATCTACCTACTATCTATCTATCTATCTATCTATCTATCTATCTATCTATCTAGCCTATCTATCTACTATCTATCTACTACCTACCTACCTACCTACCTACCTACCTACCTACCTATCTATCTATCTATCTATCTATCTATCTATCTATCTATCTATCTATCTATCTATCTATCTATCTATCTATCTATCATCTTCCTTCCTTCCTTCCTTCCTTCCTTCCTTCCTTCTTCCTTCCTTCCTTCTTTCTTTCTTTCTTTCTTTCTTTCTTTCTTTCTTTCTTTCTTTCTTTCTTTCTTTCTTTCTTTCTTTCTTTCTTTCTTTCTTTTCATCTCGCTTTCTATGACCCCTTAGTCCCTTAATTCAGGGTAGAATTAGGATGGCTAAGTAGATCCGTGCATTTACTGACTGGATGCCCTTCCTGACGCCACACGGAGTTCAGAGCAGATATTTTTTCTTTGTTCTGTAGGGGAGAAACTTCTGCTGCAACCTAGGATTGAATTTCCGAGTGGGAGGCGAGAGCGTGGTGTCTGGTTGATTTCATATGTTCGCGTTTGATGCTAAAGAGAAAAAAATATCTCTGGAGATCAGTTCTGCTTTTAGTGTGGAAAGGATCGCAGAGAAAACGGGAACTACACAGAAGCAGGAAATATTGACGCTTAATTTTATATAGTGTAAAACAAATCTGGAAAAACTTCCCTGCAGGATGTATGTCAATAGATCCTCAGAAGAAAAGCTCAGAAGGTCCACACTTACTTTCTAAGCCTTCTAGTTGCCTGACAATGAAGAGGGTGGTGCTTTCGTTGACCAGAGGCTGGAAATTATGCTGGACCTCGCAAAGGAACATGGAGGAGTTCCTGTCTTCGGTGGCCATCATGTCCATGTATGTCTTCAGGGAAAAAGTCCCATCGGGATTCGAAATTCTCTGGGCAACTGTTCCTTTTCTGCTGGGGGCATCCTTGGAAAACAACTCCACTTTTGCATCGTCTGGATAAAAACTTTCTGCATGGCAAGTGACCATCACAGGGGCGTTCAGCTGGACGGGGGAAGGCGGGCTGGTCTCCAGACGGACTTTGGGAGGAACTGAGCAAAGAAAGCCAAAAAGATCAGTCAGGAGAGCTTCAGACTCATGGCTCCTACATGCAGAAGAGCCTAGAAACCAACTTCTTTCTGCTCTCCCATTGTGGCATTGAAGGAACACGAAGTTTCTCTGAACGCAACCCTGGTGTGAAAAAAATCCAGAACTCGGTTTGCAGGAAGCCCAAAATCAGAACTTGACATTATGAGCGAAGAACGAGATAAAGAACTCCGCCCAATTTTCAACAAAACTCTGTCCTCATTTCTTTATATATGGAGTGTTTCTAGCTTCCTCAATAGGTTTTTATCCTGCCATTCGTTTGGATGTCAGCTTCTCCACCATCTTCTTTCTATGACATAAACAGGCAGTCCTCGACTTACGACCACAATCGAGTTCAAAGTTTCCTTTGCGAAGCAAAACAGTTGTTAAATGAATTTTGCCCCATTTTACGACCGTTCTTGCCACAGTTGCTAAGTGAATCACAGCAGTTGTTAACTTAGTCCCACGGTTGTAAAGTGAATCTGGCTTCCCATTGCTGGTTAGAAGGTTGCCAAAGGGGATCACCTGACCCCGGGACACCGCAACCGTCATAAGTACATGCCAGTTGCCAAGCCTCTGAATTTTGATCACGTGACCCTGGGGATGCTGCAAGGGTCGTAAGTGGGAAAAATGGTCCTGAGTCACTTTTTTTCAGTGCTGTTGTAACTTGGAGCAGTCGCTGAATGAACGGTTGTAAGTCTAGGACTGCATGTATTGGCCACCCAACTCAAATGATTGGACTCTGGGAAGCGTGCAAAATCACGGAGCAAAAATACAAAGGAAAAACAGAGCACACCACTAAACCAAAGGGAAACAATTCCGGGACAATCAGGATTAAAATATATCTTGCCACTTGGGAGCTCTACTCAACTTGACCCAAGTCAAGGTCTTTCTAAAGACCTGCTCCCCAGAGCCGGAGGCCTGGGAGGCAGCTTGGGCTGAGAAAGAGGGGCTGGTCTCAGTGGGCTTCCATGGGACAAGAACCTGGGTCTGCCTGGTGCCTTCCCTCTGCCACGGAGGACCCTCTACCAGGTCCAGATTCCGTGGCCTTGTCCCTCTCTGCAACCCAGAGCTCACCTACCTCTTAGGATATCACTGAGTGGGAAGGACTGTTGGAGAGGATCACCCAACGATCTGTGTTGGACCTGGCAGGTCAGCTGTGACCTCACGTCTCCTTGCCCAAGCGGTATCATCACGTTGCTTTTCGCATAGCAAAAACTTTCCCCCTTCACTTCAAAAGGGCAGCTGCTTTCCTGGGCAGCCTGTATTTCTTTCCCGTCCTTTATCCAAGCCACTTTCATCTCTTTGGCGGAGAAGTAATTGGTGGTGCATTGGAAAGGGGCCGGAGAGCCTGCCGTGATTCTTCCCGTGGGACCTCTAAGCACAAGCTCGAATGGCTTGACTGAGGGAGAAAGGAGAGAGAGAGATCAGTTGACGTTCCTCAGAGGCAAGAAGAAGACTGCTTTTGATTGGAGAGACTCGGCTTCAGGACATCGATTTATTTAAACAACACCAATCGTCGGGCATGCCAACACCCATGGAGGCCTGGAATTCTACCAAAGGAGCAATCAAGAAGCATGTTGACCTAGATTCAGCATATGAATATATAAGAAACCAGACCATTCAAAGTGCCAATAAACAAGAGAACCAATCAGCTGCTCAGAATTTAAGTATAGCTCCAAACGAACAACCAATCGCACGACCAACTAACCACATAAGACAGTGGTGGCGAACCTATGGCACGGGTGCCAGAGGCGGCACTCAGAGCCTTCTCTGTGGGCACGTGCACCGTCACCCTAGTCCTAGGCCTTCAGCTGGGTTTTATAAAACCTTTTCGCTTTAGGCCTCTGCCGCCGTGTGCAAAAAAAAAAAAAGGTTCAATCAGTCAATTTCAACTTCTCACGGGAAAAAAAAAGATCTTGCAAAGTTGGAATTGATTGATTGAACTTTTCCCACCCAATCTGCCGTTATCACTGCAGCCACGCCCACCCAATGGGCCACGCCCACCCAATGGGCCACACCCACCCGGCACTCGACGATGCATAAGTGGGTTTTGGGTTGCAGTTTGGGCACTCAGTCTCTAAAAGGTTCGCCATCACTGACATAAGACATTGATCAGCTAAGGAGAATAGGACAAGAAAATCCTGCTGATTTATGCCGCTAAGTGAGAAATTTGTTAAGAGAGTTTTGCCCCAATTTCTCGCCATATTTGTTGAGGGAGTCTCTGCAGTTCTTAAATTAGTAACACGGTTGTTAAGTGAATCGGGTTTCCCCATTGACTTTGGTCACAAGAGGGGATCGCATCAGCCCGGGACACTGCAACTGTCACAAGTACATGCCAGTTGCCAACGTCTGAATTTTGATCACGTGATCATGGGGATGTCACAATGATTGTGGGAAAAACAGTCATAAGTCACTTTTTTTTAGTGCTGTTGTAACTTTGAACGGTCACTAAATGAATTATTGTAAGTGGAGGATTACCTGTAATAGGTCCTGGCACGTTCAAGGCAGATGTTTTGGGTGTTGGTGCTGAAATCTGTGTTTGATCCTGGGATGACCCTCACCTGCCCACCCCGGTTGGAAACTCCTTCTTTATTGCCTAAATGGGGGGGGGGCTTCTATCCAGTCATTTGTCCCACCACACACCTCCGGGCACATTTGCCCCGGTCAGTGTACACTTTAGAGTGAGATTCTCTCTGGCTGTCACCTACATGATTTCCAGAAGTTGTGCTACCTTCACTCTCTATTTTATAAAGTCTTTCTTTTTGTTTCAGTTGTTGGAGAATAGAGTGTGAAGGTAACACACGTTCCAGAATCCATGTCGGTGACAGCCAGAGAGAACCTCAGTCTAAAAAAGCCAACACAGTGCTAGGCTGCATTAACAGAGGGATAGAATCAAGATCACGGGAAGTGTTAATACCGCTTTATCACGCCTTGGTAAAGCCACACTTGGAATACTGCATCCAGTTTTGGTCACCATGATATAAAAAAGATGTGGAGATTTTAGAAAGATTGCAGAGAAAAGCAACAAAGATGATCAGGGGACCGGAGGCTAAAACATACAAAGAACGGTTGCTGGAATTGGGTATGTCTAATCTAACGAAAAGAAGGACCAGGGGAGACATGATAGCAGCCTTCCAATATCTCAGGGGCTGCCCCAAAGAAGAGGGAGTCAAGCTATTCTCCAAAGCGCCTGAAGGCAGGACGAGAAGCAACGGATGGAAACTAATCAAGGAGAGAAGCAACCTAGAACTAAGGAGAAATTTCCTGACAGTTAGGACAATTAACCAGCGGAACAACCTGCCTCCAGAAGCTGTGAATGCTCCAACACTGGAGGTTTTTAAAAAGAGACTGGACAGCCATTGGTCTGAAATGGTATAGGGTTTCTTGCCTAAGCAGGGGGCTGGACTAGAAGACCTCCAAGGTCCCTTCCAGCTCTAGTCTATTCTAACTTTTACAGCCAGTCATAAACAGCTCCTCTCAAAGACAGGAAAAGTGCCAGAACAACATCACTCCAAAGAGCACCTCAAAACAGACCTTGGAGGTTCTAGAAATCAATTTGGCTTCAATTAATTTCCAGTAACTCCAAGCTCTGATGTTCTTCCTCATTTGGGGTGGCAGGCAACAGAGAAATCTTCTCTAATCAAATATCTGGGGCAGGCCCCTTGCTGGGGAATCTGGTCAGCTCACCGCTCAGAGCAGTCCAGCAGGTTTGAAGCAGCCTTAATATTCATCTTGCAACGGATTTTATTCCAGTTGTAAATCTGAGAATGGAGCCTGCCTGATCTCCGTTGTCAACACTCACCCAGATTTTGCAGAAGGAGCAGCAGCAGCAGCAGAAGAGGACCAGGGATTCTCCTGAAGGACCTCAAGGCAGCCATGCCGACAGCAGCAGGAGAGATCTCTGGGCTGACTTTGCATCTTGCCCACTAGGTCTTTCCCCCCGCAGGGGGAGCAAAGGAAGAACTCTCATTTCCTTCCTGTAAAGTTGGACCAATTTCTCAACTTTGAGCTTCTGCCTAAGTGATGGCATCCAGTGAATCAGGTCACAGAACAGAAACACCCCCCACACAGAGATCAATATTGACATTTTGAGTCACACCACCCATGGAGCACAAAATGGGAGCTATCAGAACTCGACGAGCCACCGAGCTGAAGATCTGCCTACCAGCAAAGAAGGGAAAGAAAAAGAACTAAAAACACATCAAGGAAGCCCTCAGAACGTGTGGCTTTCCCAAGTGGGCCCTCATCAAATCCCAAAAAAGACCCAGCAGAAGCTCCTCCATAACAGAGAAAGAAGAGAACAATAAACAAAGCAACGTTGTCATTCCACACGTTGCAGGAATATCGGAAAAGCTCAGGAGGATCTTCAGCCAACACAACATACGTGCACACTTCAAACCCAAGTATACACTAAGGCAGAAGCTTGTCCACCCAGACACAAATTGAGCAACGTGGTATATGCGGTACAATGCAGCGAGCCACGTGCAGATCTGTACATTGGGGAAACGAAACAACCACTTCATAAACTCATGGCACAACATAGGACAGGGGTAGGCAACCTTGGCTCTTTTATGACTCGTGGACTTCAACTCCCAGAATTCCTGAGCCAGCCATGCTGAGGGGAAAGGGAGAGGTTTCCAAGCTGAGCCAGGCTGGCTCAGGAATTCTGGGAGTTGAAGTCCACGAGTCATGAGGGGGCCATAATTCCTCCATGCTGGCTGAGGAATTCTGGGAGTTGAAGTCCACGAGTCATGAGGGGGCCATAGTTCTCCCATGCTGACTCAGGAATTCTGGGAGTTGAAGTCCACGAGTCATAAAAGAGCCAAGGTTGCCTACTCCTGACCTAGAATGATTGGGAATCTCCTGAGACACTCATGGCTACAATCAGAAAAGTAAGGCCTACACCAGGGGTAGGCAACCTTGGCTCTTTTATGACTCGTGGACTTCAACTCCCAGAATTCCTGAGCCAGCCATGCTGAGGGGAAAGGGAGAGGTTTCCATGCTGAGCCATGGTGGCTCAGGAATTCTGGGAGTTGAAGTCCACGAGTCATAAAAGAGCCACGGTTGCCTACACCTGACGTAGGAGAACAAAACCATGAGGACAAGAGTCAGCAGTCCATCTCCATTTGAAAGACAAAGGCCGTTCTTTCGAAGACAGCAAAGTCCACATTTTGGACAGAGAGGGAAAATAATAAATTATGACTTTGTCTTGGTTTTCATGTTGTCTTGGGCATATTCAGTGGTATTTGAAGCATGATTATCTCAACCATTTTGCATTTTGTGCAAATACATCTTTACTGACATCTTCAATGATTGCAGATAGGAAGTTGGGCAATTTTCCTGGCAAGCTGGCCCCACCATCCAGTCAGAGCTGAAGAAGCTTCTTGGATGAGAAGCGAAACGTCTTCAAAGGAAAACCAGAAAGTCCAGTTGCCTCTTGAAAAAGCACCTTCGGGACAACCATGACCTGGATGACATGAGGTCACACAAGTTCTGCTGCCTTCTCAGGAATAATAAAAATCATCTCTAAATCAGCAGTATTCAGTCGCTGGTCTTCCTCTGTCACCCTAAAAGTTAGAAGCTTCAGACCAGCTCATTTGTCCCCTCGTCCCTTCATTTCCAGACCGGAGAGCTAAGAGGATCATCTTTAGAGCTGTGCTGAGGAATCTGTGGAACATCTGATCAGCAAAGTCACTCAGATCCGTCCCCAGTTAGATCCCATGCGTGGAGCTGATCCATTAGGGATGCCTGAGGCACCCAGTTATCTGGGAACTGTTTGATCCTGTTGGACCTGATGGTGGACAGGGTCCTTGATGCTGTCACTGCCACCACCTGCCAATTAGATCCCTGTCCCTCATGTTTAAAACTAAACCAGCTTCACGTGTCGTGCGAACACCACTTATGGGCATGGGAAGTCATGCGGTCCAGCCGCCTGCTGGATCTGGTGTTTGTAAAAATGGGGTGTATGAATGTGCTACATAGCTCTCTCCAACAGTTGATATGTCCAGATGACCCAGGATCCTCTTACATTACACAGCATGTCCCCTGATGAAAAACTGGGCCCATTTCTAACTCTAGTTGGTCTAGATAGGGGTTCAGAGGACCCACAGGGCCTTGGGAAGACCAGAGAATGCCTGGCAGAAGAAGGAGAAGGTCTGGATCCCAGAAGTCCCATTCAGTGGTTGATTGGTTGACTCCCACAACTTGATGGTCCAAACCAATGCTGGACCATGTAATGGGATGGTTGTTGTTGCCCCTAGAAAAGCTAAATATATAACAACAGGAAGCCCCAGCCAAAACAAAGTTTGTAGGGAAAATAATAAACTATGTCTTGGTTTTCATGTTGTCTTGGGCATATTCAGCCCAGAAACTATTGAATTGAATAGAATAACAGAGTTGGAAGGGACCTTGTAGATCATCTTTTTTCTTCTTCTTCTTCCTCCTCCTCCTCCTCCTCCTCCTCCTCCTCTTCTCCTCTTCTCCTCCTCCTCTTCTTCTTCTTCTTCTCTTCTTCTTCTTCTTCTTCTTCTTCTTCTTCTTCTTCTTCTTCTTCTTCTCTTCTTCTTCTTCTTCTTCTTCTTCTTCTTCTTCCTCCTCTTCATCTCTCTTTTCTTCTTCTTCTTCTTCTTCTTATTTTCTTCTTCTTCTTCTTCTTCTCCTTCTTCTTCTTCTTCTCCTCTCCTCCTCCTCCTCCTCCTCCTCCTCCTCCTCCTCCTTCTTCTTCCTCTCTTCTATCCTCCTCCTCCTCCTCCTCCTCCTTCTTCTTTATCCTCATCTCCAGCTTTCCAGAGGGATCCTCCCTCCACCCCTCAATTATTCAGGCATGTCAGAAAAATGGGGGCATCCCATCCTCTGCATCTTTCTTAGAAGTAAAATTTCAAGTAATCCGAACGGAACTGAATTCTGCGGTGAAGTGTTACCAAATCTGCGGTTTGGGCGCTATCAAGTCTTTCACCTGCTTCCTCTTTGTCGGAGGGACTGACCAATTTCCCAAGAGAAAAATAGAATCAAACTTGTTTTTAAAAAGGAAAAGAAAGAGTAATTTTCTAAAACAAAAAAAAAATCTTTCAATAGATGGACGGACCACTATCACCCTGAACAGTGTTAGATGGGGTTGGTCTGTTATTTAAGCTACCCAATCATCAAACTTGCCCAGAGGAAATAAACTTCAAGGAGAAGAGAATGCACTTAAAAACACAAAAATGAAATGATTTGTTTCCTCCTTTTTCCATTTGAGAATTGATGGCGTTTGGAACAGATGCTTCCCCTTTGCCAATTTGTGAGCAGGACGACCCTTTCTGTACATAAATTCCAAATTTAATCAGAACTTAGAGGAGCATCTTAGCTCTTCCATTTGTTCTCTGTCTCTCTGTCTCTCTGTCTCTCTGTCTCTCTCTGTCTCTCTCTCTCTCTCTCTCTCTCTCACACACACACACACACACACAGGGTGTTAAAACACAGCTTTTTGCCCGTTTTCTTCTTTGATTCTCTTTTATTTGTTGAAAAAGACTCCTATTCTCTATCTCAGTGGTGGTGAACCTATGGCACGGGTGCCAGAGGCGGCACTCAGAGCCCTCTCTGTGGGCACGTGCGCCGTTGCCCCAGTCCTAGGCCTTCAAGCTGGGTTTTATAAAACCTTTTCGCTTTAGGCCTCCGCCGCCGTGTGCAAAAAAAAAAAAAAAAGGTTCAATCAGTCAATTTCAACTTCTCGCGGGAAAAAAAAAGATCTTGCAAAGTTGGAATTGATTGATTGAACTTTTTAGTCCCACCCAGTCTGCCGTTACCACCACAGCCACGCCCACCCAATGGGCCACACCCACCCGGCACTCGACGATGCCTAAGTGGGTTTTGGGTTGCAGTTTGGGCACTCGGTCTCTAAAAGGTTCGCCATCACTACTCTATCTCTAGTCAAAAGACAAGGAGGTTAGGGAGTGCTTGGTAATTTACCTCATGGTTACTCACGCACAAATTCACAGCCCTGGAAAATTGCCACACTCAAATCACTTTCCACTGAGCACCGGAACACAATCATTTCTTTGGAAGACACCAGAGCCAGGTGCAGTTAGATATCTAATAAAATTATGGCATCAACGTAACTACTAGCCATTTCTATAGCAGTAACCCACTGAATTTTCAAAGGCCCAATCAAAATTTCATTTCCCCCCCCCTTTCACGCAGAAAGCCCAGAAGCGGTTTTGAAGTAACCTCAAAACTTCTTATGCCGGTAGACCCCCGACTTACAACAGTTCATTTAGTGACCGTTCAAAGTTACAACGGGACCAAAAAAAAGTGACTTAGGACCAGTTTTCATACTTGCAACCTTTGCAGCATCCCTCGTGGTCATGTGATCAAAATTCAGCAGCTTGGCAACTGACTCATATTTATGACGGTTACAGTGTCCCGGGAGTGTGTGTCATGCGATCCCCTTTTGCGACCTTCCGACAAGCAAAGTCAATGGGGGAAGCCGGATTCACTTAGCGACCGTATTACTAATTTAACAACTACGGCGATTGACTTAACAACTCTGGCAAGGAAGGTTGTAATGTTGGAAGAAAAGTCTTCATCATGGTTCAGTCCAAGCCGGGGATAAACATGGCGACTGCTTTAGAAAGAAGGTTGCCGTTTATTGAAGAGGAGAGCCAGACAGAAAGATGGCTCTGGAAGAAAAGAGAGCGAACACATGTAGGGAGTGGGTTTTTATACCCTCTGGAGCCTTTTGTTTGTGGAGTTGTTCCTGTGACATGAACTTTGACCTGAGTCTGAGTGTGCCCTTTGGTATCTCTGTGTTAATCCTATTATGTCCTGTCTTAGAGTTTGGGTGGGGTATGTAGATTTTAGGTGTCTTTGTCTTCTTGATCTTCCTAAGCTGGGGGCCTCCAACCTTCCTGGATTATTTACATCTGCATTTCTATAGAGCTGGTTTCTGCTTGGGGGAGGGAGATTTGGGGCTATTAAGAAAATTGGGCATGCTTTTCTGCCTCTTTAAGATCCTTTGAGGAAATATATTTTCCTGCCCTTTTAATATTTCCTTCTCTGGGGGACTGACTTCCCACAGTAAAATGGGGCAAATTCTCACTTAAATGTTTCACTTAGCAACAGATGTTTTGGGCTCGTTTGTGGTCGTAAGTTGAGGACTACCTGTATTCTTGTCCTTAATTAGTGCAGTCAACTTTGCCATCTCTGCCACTTGCATTATCTTTTCAATCTCTTCCTCCATTGTGGAGGTTAAAGCTTCTTTCCAGTTCTGGGCATAAAAAATTCTTGCAGCGGTCAGCATGTTTAGCAACAGTGCTATCCCCCTCCCTCCATTTCATTATCTAATATTCCAGGTATTAGATTTGGGGAGGAGGTTTATGTGGTGATGCTCTTTGACCATAAACGGGAGCCAGGGATTAAAATATTGCCTGTCAATTACTAATAGATTAATAGAATAAGTTCCACGAGACTTCCGGTTCCAGTCTGCAGTGCAGGCGGTCGTGCGAAGAGTTTGTTCTCTTCGCCGGCTGGTTTCCCCCCGCCGGTAGACCCTGGACAGGGTCGAAGGTGGCCCTGGAGGGGCGACCACCACTGAGGAGGACACTCGTTGACGGCAGAGGGAGCGGCAGCTCCCTCTGCGGTCCGAGACAGCTCCTTTGGGCCGATGCGGAAAAGATCAGCCATTAACATGGCCAATCATCTAGCTACTCCAGCCGAAAGTCACAAGAATATCTAAGCGAAAAGAACCACCATGGGTGATCCGGGTGAGACCTTTCCTTCCCTCTTGGTACCCTATTTACCTCCCTGTGAAAAGCTTCTGGAATTATTTCCCTATTTTAAGAAAGCGGTGTTCGGATATTTGGGAAAACAAGCCTTGAGAAAAATAATTAATTTTTACTGATTATTTGAGCTGTTGGAGTTCGGGGATCCTGAAAAAATCTTTACTGTGAAGATGGATTTTCTTTCTCATTGCCTGCTTGTCTTTAATTTAAGCAGAAACCTTTAGGGAGGGGGGTTGAGCGTCTTTTTCTCTCTCCCCCCCTTCTGAACATTATTGTTTATTTTAAAACTTTTTTTCTGCAGTCTGGGCAGCTTTCTGCGGCTTGAAGTTGCAACAAAGTATCAAGCTGAGACTTTCACTGCCTTTTGCTGGTTGTGTATTCAGACTAAACTTGGCTCTACGCCCAGACATTCCTATCTGATTGAAACCAGCTGAAAGAAGGTTTCCTTTTTTTATTTTCCTTTCTCCTATTAGTTTAGTTGGATTTTACAGTACAAATTATATATTTTAGACATATGGACCTTCTTTCTTTTTGGGATTATTAATATAATAATTGACTTACAAGGCACCTTTTTTTATTACTACTCTGGATTATAAATTGGATATTTTATAATACTGACTTTGGTTTTTTCTGCTTTTTCCTTTTTGTTTGGCTTGACCTTTTGGCTTTGTTTTTATTTTTGTTTGGATGTTACATTTTATAATAGCCCTACTATAGAATTTTTATTGCTGTATTTATCTTTCAGGCTGAATTTTTAACAAAAAATTAAGATTATTTTATTATTGAAATGGAATTTTACCTACAACTTGGCTATGGACTCACACTAGAAAAAAAATTGGATTACAAATTGGATATTATTTTTTCATATCCACTTTGGTCTTTGTTTGCTTGTTCTTCCTGTCTCGCCTGACTTTATTTCCCTGTTTGTTCGTTTTTTTCTTTAAATAAAGCATTAGCATTTTACATTTGAAGGAAGATTCAACTGAGTCACAGTCATGGCAAAACAAAGTAAGGTTATTTTTTAAAAATCTCTGTATTGGTTTTATAGGCTTATAAAGTTACATGGTTGGAAGAGTGAAGCATTATACAAGCATTTTAATAACATTATTATTGATTCATTAACCATATCATTTCTCATCCTGAAAATCTGTCGGGGACAGGAGTTCCTAACTTGAATTTCCAGACTGTCTCACTTCCCGGGATGTTCTGGAACAATGTTTTGCTCTCTTGCATCCGTGCACTTTTATTAGGAAGAAGCAAGGGACGAAAAGCAGGACGGCCATTTTGTTCAGGGAAAGCACGACGCAGAGAACAATGATGGATTGTTGCTGTGAGTCTGTGGAGAAAAGAGAGTGGATTGTTTCGATTTAATCATAATCTTACTCTGGGTAAGATAGGTGGCCAATAAATTTTAAAATAAAAAAAATAATATATATATATATATAAATATGCAATACAATACAATACAATAAATAAAAGAAAATTATAAAATAAAATAAAATAAAAAATAAAATAAAATATACAACACAATAATATAAAATAGAATAAAATAAAACAAAATGACAAATTAAAAAATACAATACAATACAATAAAATAAAATAAATAAAAATTAAATTAAAATAATAAAATAATAATAAAATAAAATAAAATAATAAAAAATACAATACGATAAAATAAAACAAGCAATGGATGGAAACTGACCAAAAGAGAAAAGCAATCTAGAACTAAGGAGAAATTTCCTGACAGTTAGAACAATTAATCAATGGAACAACCTGCCTCCAGAAGTGGTGAATGCTCCAACACTGGAAGAGATTGGACAGCCATTTGTCTGACATGGTAGGGTTTCCTGCCTGAGCAGGGGGTTGAACTAGAAGACCTCCAGAGTCCCTTCCAACTATTGTTATTCTACTCTACTCTACTCTACTCTACTCTACTCTACTCTACTCTACTCTACTCTACTCTACTCTACTCTACTCTACTCTACTCTACTCTACTCTACTCTACTCTACAATCTATTCCATTCTATTTTATTCCATTCTACAATCTATTCTGTTCTGTTCTGTTCTGTTCTGTTCCAGGAAGCATGCAAAAGACACTGAGCAAAAATACATAGGAAAAAACAGAGCCTACCACTAAAGCAAACTGAAACAATTCCAGGACAATCAGGATTAAAATATATCTTGCCAATTGGAAGCTCCACTCAATTTGACCCAAATCCCTGGGGAAAGAGTGGGAGGTGGGAGGTCTTTCTAAAGACCTGCTCCCCACAACCACAGACCTATGAGGTAGCAAGGGCTGAGAAATCACAAGCAAACGACAGCCAACGACTTAAAAGCCAGCCATCAACACACCCCAATCAACACCTAAAAAGCCACTTACAACAGGCACTATAAATACCACACACAGAATTGCACACACTCCCGTAGAGAAATGTTGCCTGAGGATGGGCTGCAGCATGCGTCCGAAAGTTTGGAAGAAAAAAATCTCTGGTCCTGTTGACCCATACAGATTGGATCCTGCAACAATATCCTGGGACATGTACATTTGCCTTCATTTGTGAGAAAGTATGGTTGGTCTTAGTGGGCTTCCATGGAACAAGAACCTGGCTCTGCCTGGTGCCTTCCGTCTGCCATGGGGGGCCCTCTACCAGGTCCAGACTCCATGGCCTTGTCCCTCTCTGCAACCCACCTCTTAGGACCTCACCGAGTTGGAAGGTCTGCTGGAGAGGACCATCCAAGGAACCATGTTGGATCTGGCAGGTCAGCTGAGACTTCCCGTCTCCTTGCTCGAGTGGGATTTCCAACATGCTATCCACTCGGTATGAGATGGTCTCCTTTCTTTCAGAATCCACAATGTTGGTCTGGGCAGCATCTACTCTTTTCCCATCCTTCAACCAGTTGACTGTGATCTCTCGGGGGAAGAATCCCTCCGTGGAGCAGTTGAAGGAGGCCCGAGACCCTGCTGTGATTGTTCTTGTGGGGCCATGAACCACAGGCGGGGATGGCTTGGCTGAGGGAGAAAGTAGAGAGAGACATCACTTTGACGTTCCTCAGAGACAATACAGGAGTCTCCAAGACGGTTTTGGTCAAAGAGACTCGGCTTCAGAACATGGATTTACTCCCACGTGTCTCTCGGTTGACTGAGAACACCTCCCTCCATGACCCAGAAATCATATGGGGAGGGGGGACTACCTACTGATCACAAAGACCTCCGTGCCTTTCCCTGACCCCAGTTGTTCCTCTGGGGTCCCTGCACTGAACTTCAGACAATTGTAGGGCCCAGCATCTTCAGGGAGGATGTTTTGGAAGTTTAGCGTGACATTTGTGTTTGACCATTGGATGACCTTCACATGTGGCAAGAAAGCTAATTCCATGTCCTGTAGAGTGACGACTTTGCCATTGCCCAGGCGTTTGTACCACCGCACAGGTCCGGGTAGATTTGGCCCACTCAGTATACATGTTACAGTGAGGTTCTCTCCGGCTCTCACTGATACAGTTTTGGGATGCTGTGTTATCTCCACATTCTGTCCTCCAACATCTGAAACAAAAAGTGACACTTTTATATTAGGTGTCCCAAAGATGCTTTTTCAGGAGGCAACTGGACTTTCTTGTTTTTCTCTGAAGATATTTTGCTTCTCATCCAAGAAGCTTCTTCAGCTCTGACTGGATGTTGGGGAATGGAAATATTTATACTCCTTGCAGACAGCTGGTCATTTGCCTCCTTTTAGAGAGTCGTTGAGGCCACTTGGAGGTTTATCTGTGTCCTCAGGGTCACCTGAGTGGTGCAAATGGGTATGGAGCCTTCTTGGCTACAGGATGTTTTTTCTGTCCTGTATCCCTTCCCAAGAAAGCTCCATACCTATTTGCACTACTCAGGTGACCCTGAGGACACAGGTAAACCTCCAAATTGCCCCAACAACTCTCTAAAACAGGCATGTCAAACTCGTGACATCACATGACATCACGCGACGTATTGGCACTGTTTTGCCATTGCCGGCAATGGTGGGCACAGCTTCTGCATGACGCGTCTGGTCTGTGGGCCGGCAGTTTGACACCCCTGCTCTAAAAGAAGGCAAATGACCAGCTGTCTGCAAGGAGTATAAATCCTTCTATTCCCCACCATCCAGTCAGAGCTGAAGAAGCTTCTGGGATGAGAAGCGAAACGTCTTCAAAGAACAATAAGAAAGTCCAGTTGCCTCCTGAAAAAGCACCTTTGGGACAACCATGACCTGGATGACTGAGAATCTCCATAGAAATAATAATAATAATAATAATAATAATAATAATAATAATAATAATAATAATAATAATAATAATAATAATAATAATAATAATAATAATAATAATAAGAAGAAGAAGAAGAAGAAGAAGAAGAAGAAGAAGAAGAAGAAGAAGAAGAAAAAGAAAAAGAAAAAGAAAAAGAAAAAGAAAAAGAAAAAGAAAAAGAAAAAGAAGAAGAAGAAGAAGAAGAAGAAAAAGAAAAAGAAAAAGAAAAAGAAAAAGAAAAAGAAAAAGAAGAAGAAGAAGAAGAAGAAGAAGAAGAAGAAGAAAAAGAAAAAGAAAAAGAAAAAGAAAAAGAAGAAGAAGAAGAAGAAGAAGAAGAAGAAGAAGAAGAAGAAGAAGAAGAAGAAGAAGAAGAAGAACAACAACAACAACAACAACAACAACAACAACAACAACAACAACAATAAAAACAGGATCTTGGAGTCCTAGTGGACAATCGCTTAAATGTGAGCCAGCCGTGTGCTGCAGCTGCCAAAAAAGCCAACACAGTGCTAGGCTGCATTAACAGAGAGTCAAGATCACGTGAAGTGTTAATACCACTTTACAATGCCTTGGTAAGGCCACACTTGGAATACTGCATCCAGTTTTGGTCACCACGATGTAAAAAAGATGTTGAGACTCTAGAAAGAGTGCAGAGAAGAGCAACAAAGATGATTAGGGGACTGGAGGCTAAAACATACAAAGAACGGTTGCTGGAATTGGGTATGTCTAGTTTAATGAAGAGAAGGACGAGGGGGGACATGATAGCAGCCTTCCAATATCTCAGGGGCTGCCCCAAAGAAGAGGGAGTCAAGCTATTCTCCAAAGCGCCTGAAGGCAGGACAAGAAGCAACGGATGGAAACAAATCAAGGAGAGAAGCAACCTAGAACTAAGGAGAAATTTCCTGACAGTTAGGACAATTAACCAGTAGAACAACCTGCCTCCAGCAGCGGTGAATGCTCCAACACTGGAGGTTTTTAAAAAGAGACTGGACAGCCATTGGTCTGAAATGGTATAGGGTTTCTTGCCTAAGCAGGGGGCTGGACTAGAAGACCTCCAAGGTCCCTTCCAGCTCTAGTCTATTCTAACTTTTACAGCCAGTCATAAACAGCTCCTCTCAAAGACAGGAAAAGTGCCAGAACAACATCACTCCAAAGAGCACTTCAAAACAGACCTTGGAGGTTCTAGAAATCAATTTGGCATCAATTAATCTCCAGTAACTCCAGGCTCTGATGTTCTTCCTCATTTGGGGTGGCAGGAAACAGAGAAATCTTCTCTAATCAAATATCTGGGGCAGTCCCCTTGCTGGGGAATCTGGTCAGCTCACCGTTCAGAGCAGTCCAGCGGGTTTGAAGCAGCCTTAATATTCATCTTGCACCGGATTTTATTCCAGTTGTAAATCTGAGAATGGAGCCTGCCTGATCTCCGTTGTCAACACTCACCCAGATTTTGCAGAAGGAGCAGCAGCAGCAGCAGCTGAAGAGGACCAGAGATTCTCCTGAAGGACCTCAAGGCAGCCATGCCGACAGCAGCAGGAGAAACATCTGGGCTGACTTTGCATCTTGCCCACTAGGTCTTTCCCCCCCGTAGGGGGAGCAAAGGAAGAACTCTCATTTCCTTCCTGTAAAGTTGGACCAATTTCTCAACTTTGAGTTTCTGCCTAAGTGATGGCATCCAGTAAATCAGGCCGTTGAGGTTCTGCTACCTTCTTGGGAATAATAAAAATCATCTCTAAATCAGCAATATTTAAATAGTTTTAAATACAGGAAAAACCAAAGAGATCATTGTTGATTTCAGAAAAGGCAGGCACAGCCACACTTCTCTGTGCATTAATGATTCACCTGTGGAGATGGTTACCAGCATCAAATTCCTGGGTGTGCAGCTAATGAGTAGGCTGACTTGGTCGCTAAACAGTGAGAAACTGGTGAAGCGGGCACAGCAGCGCCTGCATTTTCTGCGCCGCATGAGAAAAGCACATCTTCCTTCCCCTGTCCTGACCACTTTCTACAGGGGGACAATCGAGAGCATCCTGTCATACAGCATCACAGTCTGGTTTGGAGGCATCACTGCTTCAGACAGGAAGATGGTGCAGAGAGTGGTGAGGACAGCAGAAAAGATCATTGGCAGTCCCCTCCCTCTCATCCAGGACATAGCACAGAAGCGCTGCTTGAGCAGGGTCCGTAAGATTATCTGGGACACTACACACCCTCTTCACGACCTGTTTTCCTTGTTACCTTCTGGGAGGAGGCTTCGTGGTATCCGTAGCAGAACATCCAGATTCAGCCATAGTTTCATTCCATACAGCATTAACCTTGCGAACTCTCAAATTTCCTCCTTGCGTTATATATTCAAGATGGACAGTATTTAATATTTATTTTGCTATGTATATGTAGGGATGTGGGTCTATATATATGTTGTACATAGTATGTTTAGGTGTGTGTCATGTATGTGTTTCACTTTGAGAGCGGGCAACTAAATTTCATTTTTGATGTGTGCCATTGTGCCCGCAATATAAAAATGACAATAAAGGTTATCTTATAATATTCAGGGGCTGGTCTTCTTCTGTCATCCCAACAATTAGATGCTTCAGACCAGCTTATTGTCTATGGAGATTCTCAGTCATCCAGGTCATGGTTGTCCCAAATATGTTTTTCCATGAGGTAACTGGACTTTGTTTTTCTTTGAAGACGTTTTGCTTGTCATCCAAGTAAGCTTCTTCAGGTTCTGACTGGATGGTGGTGAATGGAAGAATTTATATTCCTTGCAGACAACTGGTCATTTGTATTCCTTTACTGAGTCCTTGAGGCCACCTGGGGGTTTACCTCTGTCCTCAGGGTCACCTGAGTGAGCAAATGGGTGTGGAGCCTTCTCCTCCAAATGGCTTCAACGACTCTCCAAAAGAAGGCAAATGACCAGCTGTCTGCAAGGAGTATAAATCCTTCCATTCCCCACCATCCAGTCAGAGCTGAAGAAGCTTCTTGGATGAGAAGCGAAACGTCTTCAAAGAAAAACAAGGAAGTCCAGTTGCCTCCTGAAAAAGTATCTTTGGGTTCAGTCCAGCTCATTTCTCTCCTCCTCCTGGCATTTCCCAAGTGTGAGGTGTCTAGAGGCGTGAGACAAGGAAGAGAATGTAGCTTTGCATGATGCTACTTCAAGGAGAGTTTGGAGACAAGCCACTGGAGGAAAAGCTAGATAGAAGCCAGATTCACACCACACAGGAAGCTACATGAAAAGCAATCATATTTAAAGCTAAACCAGCTTCATAGGTTGTGTGAACACAGCTTATAGGTATTAGAAGGTCATGTAGTCCAGCCACCTGCTGTTGTTTCTGACCTGGGTTATAGTAAAAGTGGGGGTCTTTGCGTGCTATGGACATTACACAGCATGTCAGTTGATCCAGAACTAGAATAGAATAGAATAGAATAGAATAGAATAGAATAGAATAGAATAGAATAGAATAGAATAGAATAGAATAGAAATAACAGATGATAGAAAGAATAGAATAGAATAGAATAGAAATACAGAATAGAAATACAGAATAGATTAGACTAGACTAGACTAGACTAGACTAGACTAGACTAGACTAGAATAGAATAGAATAGAATAGAATAGAATAGAGCTGGAAGGGACCTTGGAGGTCCTCTAGTCCAGCCCCCTGCTCAGGCAGGAAACCCTATACCATTTCAGACATGGCTGTCCAATCACTTCTTAAAAACTTCCAGTATTGGGAGCATTCACAACTTCTGGTGGCAACTCGTTCCACTGGTTAATTGTCCTCACTGTTAGGGAATTCCTCCTTAATTCCAGGTTGCTTCTCTCCTTGATTAGTTTCCATCCGTTGCTTCTCGTCCTGCCTTCAGGTGCTTTGGAGAATAGCTTGACTCCCTCTTCTTTGGGGCAGCCCCTGAGATACTGGAAGGCTGCTATCATGTCCCCCCTCGTCCTTCTCTTCATTAAACTAGACCTACCCAATTCCAGCAACCGTTCTTCATATGTTTTAGCCTCCAGTCCTGTTGGAGGTCTCAATTCTTCTCTCCCAGAATCCCCTGGGATTATCTACCTCTTTCCACCTTCTCTTTCATCCTATTCATCCTTATGTCTAGCCTTTCAGAGGGATCTCTCCACCCCTCAGTTACTCGGACGTGTCAGAAAAATAGGGCCACTACATCTTCTGTATCTTTCTAAGAAGTAAAATTTCAAATAATCTAAACAGAACTAAATTCTGTGGTGAAAGGTTACTAAATCTGTGGTGAGGGCTATCAAGTCCATCTAATTCCTCTTTATCGGAGGGACCAATCCACTTCCTAAAAGAAAAACAGAATCAAACTTGACTTTAAGAAAAACAAACGAAAGAATACTTTTCTTTAAAAAAAGTTTCTTTCAATAGATATATGGAAAACTGTTGGATTGGGTTGGTACGTTATCTAAGCTGCCCAATCATCAACATGCACAGAGAAAATAACTTTCAAAGATAATAGAGTAAGGTTTGAAAACACAGGGAAAGAAATGAATTTCCCCCCCTTTTCTATTTGAGAATTGATGGTATTTGGAACAGATGCTTCTTCCATTTCCAATTCGTGAGCGGGAAGATCCTTCTGCACATAAATTCCAAGTTAAATCAGAACTTAGACGAACATCTTCACCATCAAAGCAGACACCAGCCAGAGCACAGAGCAACTCAAAACGACTGTGCTTTGTTTGCTCAAGTGTGAGAGGGATCTGGGAGTCCTAGTGGACAATCCCTTAAATAGGAGCCAGCTGTGTGCTGCAGCTGCCAAAACAGCCAACACAGTGCTATGCTGCATTAACAGAGACTGTCATGTCTGCGTCCAAAGACAATTTTAAAAGTGGGTGGCTTCAGGACCCCCTTTATCCCCCCCCCTCCCGATACTTCCTGTGTTGATTGACAAGACTGGCAGCTACTCTCGCCTTGCTGATTGACAGGTGTGGTAGCTATTGATGGGATTTGCCGAGGAGATTCCCAAGTCCTTAGGCCAGTGGTGGCGAACCTATGGCACGGTTGCCAGAGGTGGCACTCAGAGCCCTCTCTGTGGGCGCGCGCCATGCCCCGGAGATGGCAACCGTCTCTCTTCAACCAGCCACCCGCTAACTCACTGAGGTCCCACGTGGCCGGATGCATCCCTCCCCCCCGTCCCATCCCTCCTGGCCTCTCATGCTCTCCTTTTCCCGGGCACGACCCACTGCATCGCCTCCTCAACTGTCGGCCGGCCGTTCAGCTCAGTGGCGGCTTCTCTGAACTGCTGGCGGCGGGCTGCGGAGCCCCAAAGTGCGCCGGTTGAGGGGCCGGCAGGCTGTGGCTGCTGACGGACACTGTCGGCCCCCATGCGCTCGCTGGCCTCTATGTGCAGGAGCCTTGCCCTGCGACAATGGCACCCCTGCCCTGCCTTGCCTTGCCTCGCCTCACCCCGCAGGACGAGCCTCCTGCCCACCGCCCCATCTGCCAGAGACCCCCTGGATCTCCCCCAACCCTGCCCGGTCCCCACAGGCGTCCCTTCCCCACGAGCAACATTGAGGTGACCACACCCACCTTGGCCACACCCACCCAGTCTGCTATGACCACCACAGCCACGCCCACCCAGTGGGTCACGCCCACCTGGCACCCGGTGATAAATAAGTGGGTTTTGAGTTGCAGTTTGGGCACTCGGTCTCTAAAAGGTTCGCCATCACTGCCTTAGGCCCAACTTCTTTTGTCTGGTCCAGCTGACATTTCCCCCCCTTTGTTTCCTTAAGGACTTGGTTCCCTCTCATTTATCTCCTGAAGGAATCTTTTAGACAAGATTTCTGTTTGTTTGTTTTTTGTCCACCCTGCTTACAATCCTGCTTCATCTTTTGGAGTTTGGCTTATTCTCACAGGAGGAGATGCTGGTCTGTCTGTGGAGATTCTCAATTATCCAGACCACGGTTGTCTGAATGCATGGTTGCTTTTCTGCAAAGAGCAACTGGACTTTCTTGATTTTTCTTGAAGACATTTCGCTTCTCAGCCAAGAAGCTTCTTCCGTTCTAACTAACCCGTAGGGGAAAGGGAAGGTTTTTTCAGGCAGTCCTCAACTTATGACCGCAATTGAGCCCAACATTTCTGTTGTTAAGTGAGACATTTATTAAGTGAGTTCCGCCCCATTTTACGACCTTTCTCGCCACAATGGTTCAGTGAACCACTGCAACTGCTAAGTTAGTAACATGGTTGTTAAGTGAATCTGGCTTCCCCCGTTGACTTTGCTTGTCAGAAAAAAGGGATCACCTGATCCCAGGACACGGCAACCATCATAAATATGAAGCTGTTGCCAAGCGTCTGAATTTTAATCATGCGACCACGGGGAATACTGCAACGGTGGTTAAGTGTGGAAAAATGGTCACGTGTCACTTTTTTTCAGTGCCATTGTGACTTTGAACCGTCACTAAACGAAGGGCTGTAAGTCAAGGACTGCCAGTATGTTCTTGTCACTCAGACAGTTGTTAACACACGGAGAGTGGTTGAAACGCCAGATTTTTAACTAACCGTGTAGATAGAACTGAAGAAGCTTCTTGGGCGAGAAGCGAAATGTCTTCAAGAAAAATCAAGGAAGAGGAGAAATGGTATTAATAAATAATCTACTAGAACGAGAAATAGACTGTATCTGGAAAATATAAGCATGTTATAGTGGGAACAAGATATTTATGCTAGATATAATTATTTGTTAGGGAAAAGGGGAATGAGGGATACCCGAAGTGTTAATAATATGTTTATTTATAAGGCTGATTTGAATATGGTCATTCTAAATTAGTGAAGCTTAAAACAGGATTGGATTTTTATAAGTGAAATGTGATTGGTGTCTGATTGGATTGATTTATTTTATTTAGAAATGTCTTAATTTGAATATGTCAGATTATAAGAGGGAAATAGAGAGGGAATTTGTAATGAATTAATTTGAGCTATATATTTATGACTATGTTTGATGATGTTTGATGTCCCCACCTCCACGTTGTGTCTTGAGCACCTTCATGTAAAACAAAAAAAACCAATAAAACTTGTTTGGAAAAAAAAGAAAGAAAGAAAAATCAAAGAAGTCCAGGTGCTGTTTGGAAAAAAAAGCAGCTGTCAACGCTGCTAACATCGGATGTTTTTGCTTTGACAACAGTTAGAGATGCAACCATTTTCTTCTTATGTTTTACTAGAGTTAGATGATACTGGGGGGAGGAGGAGGAATATGCATGAGAGTTTAGCTAGACATAATAATACTGGATTAGTGTGAGAACCAAGGTAATTGAAATAAGAGATGATAAGAATTGGCGGGCTGGAGAGCTGGAGGGAAGGCCTGCATTTCAAACTAATTGGAGAATGTGATTTATGACTGTTAACTAGAGGAGGGAATTGTGCTTTGATACTATGTGCTCAGGGGAGGGGAATTCAGATTTTGGCTTTGCCTATGTTCGTGCCGATGCTATGCTTCTCGAATAAAGATTCTTTAAGGTAAACAATGCTTCAAAGTTCTTTGAAGAATTTCATCTGTCGGAACCATGACAGCAGCTTTGGGACACCATTCTGGTCTAATGTCTGAAGTGACCCTCTGCCTCTGAGTGATTGTGGGGTGGGGGTCTTGCATGCCTGGATGTGAGAATAGATGGGGGGGGGGGGCTTTTGCCTGTCCTGGCCATTCAGATGTGCTCCCACAAAATGCAATAGGGTCCAAAAATAACCCATGTCCTAAAACTTCCAGGGAATTCTTAAACCAGACCTGTTGTCCTGCTCCCATTCCTCAAATTTACTCAGTTGACCCTGGGGCAAAAGGCAAGGATTTCCTAGAAATGTTTGGATTATTTAAAAAAAGCCACGGAAGATTATTTCAATGTATGATTACTCTCTCAACATTAAGAAAACCAAGATCATGGCATCCGGCCCTCTCAATTCCTGGCAAATAGATGGGGAAGAAATGGAGGTAGTGACAGATTTTATCTTCCTGGGCTCCAAGATCACCACAGATGGGGACTGCAGCCAAGAAATTAGAAGACGCTTGCTCCTGGGGAGGAAAGCTATGGCAAATCTAGACAGCATACTAAAAAGCAGAGACATCACCCTGCCAACAAAAGTGCGTACAGTCAAGGCCATGGTTTTCCCAGTTGCAATGTATGGCTGCGAAAGTTGGACCATAAGAAAGGCTGAGCGCCAAAGAATTGAGGCCTTTGAACTATGGTGCTGGAGAAGACTCCTGCGAGTCCCCTGGACTGCAAGGCGTTCAAACCAGTCAGTCCTAGAGGAGATCAACCCCAACTGCTCTTTAGAAGGCCAGATCCTGAAGTTGAAACTCAAGTACTTTGGCCACCTAATGAGAAGGAAGGACTCACTGGAGAAGAGCCTAATGCTGGGAAAGATTGAGGGCAATAGAAGAAGGGGACGACAGAGAAGGAGGTGGCTGGATGGAGTCACTGAAGCAGTAGGTGTGAGCTTCAATGGACTCCAGAAGATGGCAGAGGACAGGAAGGCCTGGAGGAACGTTGTCCATGGGGTCGTGATGGGTCGGACACGACTTCGCAACTAACAACAACAATGATTATTCCGGCGAGATTACTAGAGTTGGAAAGATTTGACCCTACACTCTATGGAGGAACGGTTGGTGAAAATCTATAGATTTTGCTGCAATGGATAAATCGACTCCTTTATCAGAGAAACAGACATTATGTAGATGTCTTCCTGATGGGAAGACTCTTAAAGATGTTTTGCCTAACAGTGAAAAATGTGAACTTGTGATTTATGCTTGGGATGATTAGACAAGAAGGATTATAAAAAGAAGAGCCCAATGCTGTAACTTTAGAGACAAGAGTTTAAAATATTCATTAATTAATTCATTCGTTTGTTCATTCATTCATTCAATTTCTATAGCCGCCCACATCGGTGAATGACTGTGAGTGGCTTACAGTTCAGAACATACATTCTTCTTCTTCTGCCATATCCGTTATCGGACGTTGGCGATCATGTTGGCGATCCTGTTTTTATCAGCAGCCGCACGAAAAAGTGCTGCTGAGTTTTGTCCAAACCAGTCCCTTAGCTTTTGAAGCCATGATGTTCTTCTTCTGCCTGGACCTCATTTGCCTTCAGTCTTTCCCTGGAGGATTAAATGGAGTATGCCGTATTTTTCTGGGTGTCGCATCACATGTCCGAAATATTCTAACTTTCATTTTTTAATTGTTTTGATGATTTTCCTGGGCTTTCCCAGGCGGCTTATCACCTCCTCATTTCTGATCTTGTCCACCCAGCTTATACGTAACAGCCGCCTGTAAATCCACATTTCAAATGCTTCTAGTCTCTTCAGGTGGCCTTCTGTCAGAGACCAACTCTCTACTCCATAGAGCAAGATAGAAAAAATATAGCATCTGACAAGCCTGATTTTCAGTCTTAGGCTTATGTCGTGACTGCAGAAGACCTTTTTCATTTTGAAGAATGCTGTTCGAGCTTTCTCTATCCTTGTCTTTACTTCAGCGGTCATGTCCCAGCTTTCATGTCAATTAGAACCGAGGTGCGTGATCCTTTCAACTTTTTCTAGTGGTGTTCCTTCTGAATTTACTGGTGGTAAGTTAACGGGTTGTTTGCTGACGACCATGATCTTGGTGAACATACATTGGAATTAAAAAATGTACATTGGAATTAAAAAAATGTAAAAAAGTTTTTTCAAATAACAGAAACCATGTGCAGGCAGTCCTCAGCCTATCACCACCACTGAACCCAAATTTTCTGTTGCTAAGTGAGACAGGGGTCAACTGAGCTTTGCACCATTTTATAACTTGGCTTGCCAAGGAGTGAAGTTGAATTCTGTGACCTTCTGATGAGTAAAGTCAAAGGGGAAGCCAGATTCACTTAACAACCGTGTTGCTAACTTAACAACTGCAAAGATTCATTTAACACACGTGGCAAGAAAAGTCGTAAAACAGGGCGAAACTCACTTAACAAATTTCTCACCTAGCAACATACATTTTGGGCTCAATTGTGCTCATAAGTTGAGGACAGCCTGTACTTTCAACTGCTGAGAAGAATATCGGGAGCCTCTTTGCTGTATCTTTTTTTCTTTCTCATTTTTCTTCAATATTTTTTCTTGCCTTTCTTTCTTTCTTCCTTCCTTCCTTCCTTCCTTCTCTTTCTTCTTTCTTCCTTCCTTCTTTCTTTCTTCTCTTTTTCTTTCTTCTTTCTTTCTTTCTTTCTTTCTTTCTTTCTTTCTTTCTTTCTTCCTTCTTCCTTCTTTCTTCCTTCCTTCCTTCTTTCTTTCTTTCTTTCTTTCTTTCTTTCTTTCTTTCTTTCTTTCTTTCTTTCTTTCTTCTTTCTTCTTTTTCTTTCTTTCTTTCTTTCTTTTTTCTCTCTTTCTTTCTTCTCTCTTTCTTTCTTTCTTTCTTCTCTTTTTCTTTCTTCTCTTTTCCTTTCTTCTCTTTTTCTTCCTTCCTTCCTTCCTTCCTTCCTTCCTTCCTTCCTTCCTTCCTTCCTTCCTTCCTTCCTTCCTTCCTTCCTTCCTTCTTTCCTTCCTTCCTTCCTTCCTTCCTTCCTTCCTTCCTTCCTTCCTCTTTCTTTCTCCTTCTTTCTTCCTTCTTTCTTTCTTTCTTTCTTTCTTTCTTTCTTTCTTTCTTTCTTTCTTTCTTTCTTTCTTTCTTTCTTTCTCTTTCCTTCTCTTTTTTCTCTTTTTTTCTCTTTTTTTCTTCCTTACTTTACATATAGAGAGAGCCAGTTTGGTCTATTGGTTAAGGCACCAGGCTACAAACCAGGAGACTCTGAGTTCTAGTCCCGCCTTAGACGGGTTTAGATTTAGCCAAATATCTTGCAAGGCAGCATCCGTGTTGCTTTATTTGGAAAAGGCCCAGGAGGAAGAAAGCCATTGCTACTTTGGCCAGGAAAAGCCCCAAATAGAGACCACGGATGGATTGTCCCCGTGAACCTGTGGAGAAACCTGTGGAGAAACGACAGGGGATTATTTTTGATTTATTCGTAATAAAGCCAGAGGATTCTACACAAGGCTTTGAGCTCCCTCTACTGCTGGAAAACTCCTGGTTTTTTTTATTAAAGACAGAAGAAGTTAGCAGCGTCTGTTCTGAGAGACAAAATGTTGGTCAGGTTTCCTTGTTCGTGCGGGAGATTGTGACCCGGGAAAAACTCTGAGGTTGAGCTTGTTAATAAAGAAAGATTTAATTTGATACAAGAAGCTGCAGCCTTGGGGTGGCTGAGTGAAGAGTCGGGAGAGAGAAGGGATTGAGGGACAGGGAGAAGAGGGGAGCCCACAGGAAAGAGAGGTCAGGAGAAGAAGGAGAAGCAGCTGTCCTGGGGAATCCTTGGTGGTGCTCCTCTCTGTGCTTGTTGGTTGGCTTGCAGAGGTTTTATTACCCAGCTAGGTAACATCATCGGGGATAGAAGGGAGCGGGGTTTGCAAAAAGGAGGAGGAGGAGGAGGAGGAGAAAGAGAAGGAGAGGCGATGAAGGAGGAGGAAGACTGTGGGGTCCTTGGTGCTCTCTGAGTTTGGCTGTTGACTTGCAGACATTTCAATACCCAACTAGGTGACATCATCAGTGCTAGAAGGGTATGCGAGGAGGAGGAGCTGGAGGAGGAAAAGGAAGAGAAGAAGGAGGGGGAGAGGGAGGAGGAGAGAGAGGGAGGTAGAGGAGGAGGGGGAGAGGGAGAAAGAGGAGCAGGAGGAGGAGGAGGAGGATGAGAAGGACTGTGAGGTCCTTGGTGTTCTCTGAGCTTGGCTGTTGACTTGCAGACATTTCAATACCCAACTAGGTAACCTCATCAGTACGAAGTGACATCATCCAACTCCTACTGATGAGGTTCCCTAGTTGGTCCATGAATCACCAGCAAGGCAATCACAAGCTCAGAGAGCACCAGAGATTCCGCAGTTCAACCTTGAACAACAAAGATTTCCTTCTAGAGAGGCTACCATAGATCCAGCTCGGTCTGATGTGGACCTGAAAGGAATGACACTTCTTTGATTTCTTCCTTTTTTTTCTGAACTGCACTTTCTATTTTTTATTTCCTCTTTTGGCTTGTCTCATTTCGTTTCTATCTATCTCACAGCTTTTTCACACTGACCTTTCACAACCACACGAGTCCCTTGTCCTTTAAGCCAGTCTTTAGCCCCCCACAGGTTTCTCTTCTCCTTCACGCAGTAATAAGTCCCGGCGTCTTGCAGACTAACATTGCGGATGGAGATAGTGAAATCTGTGTTGGAATTTGGAGAATTTCTTGTTATTCTTTCATCGTCTTCATCGGTCTGGGCATGTGCATAGATGAGTTTCCGCTGAGGAGCTTCACCCAAGAACCATTTCACAGGACCAGGTGGAAGCTTGTCCGGCACTTCACACTCCAGACGGAGGTCTTCTCCTATGGCGACCGTAACAGACCTCTGGGGTTGCGAGACCCGTGGATCCTCGGCCTTAACACCTGAGAAGGAGGAACCCAGATTGTAGTTAAACCACAGAATCCTAGGGCTGGAAGGGACCTTGGAGGTCTTCTACTCCAACCCCTTCCCCAAGATAGAAGACCTTATGCCATCCCAGTCAAATAGTGGCCCAATCTTCCTTTGAAGACCTCCAGGGATGGAACACCCACAACCCCAGAAAGCAAGCTAGTGCATTGATTGACACTTCTCTGATTTCTTCCATTTTTTTTCAAATGCACCTTCTATGTTTTATTTCCTCTCGTTGCTTGTCTCATTTTGCTTGCCCAAGATAGAAGACCCTCTACCCTTTCAGACATGTGACTGTCCAGTCTCTTCTTAAAAACCTCCAGTGATGAAGAAGAAACCACAACTTCTGGAGGCAGAGCTGTTCCACTGGTTAACTGGTCTCACCGTTAGGAAGTTTCTCCTTAATTCCAGGTTGCTTCTCTCCTTGATTTTGAGAAGAAGAAGAGATTGATAATCCCTTCCCTCTTAGAAACTGATTCACCCAGGGTTCTTCTCTAGTTAGGACAAATATTGCTTCCTTCTAAATACATAAATTGCTTCTAAAGATTTCTCCCCTGTTCTCCCTTGTTTATGACCCCAACCTTGTTTCAAACTGGTTCAGTGGACAAGATCTCCAGAGAAGAATCTTCTCCCACTTTGATGGGGTTGCATACCAGCATATTGGCCGGACTTTGGGCGAAGAGAAAATAGAACAGAAAAAACAAATATACCTGAGAAAGGGCTCCATTGATAACAAGCCCTTCTTTATTAAGGTCCAGTATCTTTTTTTTTTGTATACATTTTATTAGTTTTTATAGGGTTAGGTATGAGGTGGGATTGGAGTTGGGATTAGGGTTGGGGTTAGGATTAGGATTAGGGTTAGGGTTAGGGTTAGGGTTAGGGTTGGGGTTGGGGTTAGTGTAGTGTTGGGTTAGGTGGTTAGGGTTAGGGTTAGGGTTGGGGTTGGGGTTGGGGTTAGTGTTAGGGTTAGGGTTAGGGTAGGGTTAGGGTTAGGTTAGGTTGGGTTGGGGTTGGGGTTGGGGGGGTTGGGTTTGGGGGGTTGGGGTGGGGTTAGGGTTAGGGTTAGGGTTTGGGTTGGGGTTGGGGTTAGGGTTTAGGGTTAGGGTTAGGGTTAGGGTAGGGTTGGTTGGGGGGGTTGGGGTTGGGGTTGGGGTTGGGGTTGGGGTTGGGGTTTTTCCAAATAACATTCTCAATATTTAGCAAACAGCATAATGTCTGGGTTCATGTGTTTAACAAGGAAAAATAGATAATAGACAATTATCATAAACAATATGTTAATTAATCACTCGACAGTCTTCTTCTTACTAATATATATTTCATATAGTACAAAACAAACCTGAAAAAAACCCTGCAGATTGTATGTCAATAAACCTGGCTCAAAAACAGCCACTGGGAGAGGGACCTTGGAGTCCTAGTGGGACGATCACTTCAACATGAGCCAGCCGTGTGCAGCAGCAGCCAAAAAAGCTAATACCGTCCTGGGTTGTATAAACCGAGGCATAGAATCAAGATCACGAGAAGTATTAGTACCGCTTTATAAAGCCTTAGTAAGACCATACCTGGAATACTGCAGCCAATTTTGGTCACCACACCAGAAAAAAAGTTGTTGAGACTTTGAAAAAAGTTCAGAGAAGAGCAACTAAGATGCTCAAAGACCTGGACACGAAAACATATGAAGAACGGCTGCGGGACTTGGGTCTGGATAGTCTAAAGAAAAGAAGAAATGGGGGTGACATGATAGCAGTATTCCAGTATTTGAGGGACTGCCACAAAGAAGAGGGAGTCAAATTATTCTCCAAAGGACCAGAGGGCAGGACAAGAAACAATGGATGGAAACTGATCAAAGAGAGAAGCAACCTGGAATTAAGGAGAAAGTTCCTAACAGCGAGGACAATTAACCAGTGGAACAGCTGGCCACCAGAAATCGTGGGTGCTCCATCACTGGAGGTTTTTAAGAAGAGAGTAGTCACTAGACAGTCACTTGTCTGAGATGGTATAGGTTCTCCTCCTTGAGCAGGGAGCTGGATTAGAAGAACTCCAAGATCCCTTCCAGCTTTATTCTAATCTATTCTAAATCCTCAGAAAAAAAAAGGTTCTGAAGGTCCATACTTACGTTTTGGATCACCATTCAAACTTCTATTGTCTTCAAACGGACTCCTAAGGAAGAGTGTTGCTGTTTCATTGACCAGAGGCTGGGAATTATGCTCAACCTGGCAAAGGAACACGGAGGAGTTCCTGTCTTCAGTGGCCATCACCTCCAGGTAGGTCTTCAGGGAAAAGGTCCCATCGGGATTCCAGGTCTTCTGGGCAACCGTTCCTTTTCTGCTGGGGGCATCCATGGAAAACAGCTCCACTCTTGCATCGTCTGGGTAAAAACTTTCTGCGTGGCAAATGACCGTCACGGTGGCGTTCGGCTGGACGGGGGAAGGCGGGCTGGTCTCCAGACGGACTTTGGGAGGAACTGAGCAAAGAAAGCCAAAGAGAATCAGTCAGGAGAGCTTCAGATTCACGGTTCCTGCCTGCAGGAGAGCCTAGAAAACCAACTGATTCCGCTCGCCGATTGTGGCATTGGGGAAGTAATTCCAGGACAACCCATATTAATATATATATATTTTACCACCTGGGAGAACTTGACCCAGGTCCCTGAGGAAGCAGCCAGAGATGGAAGGTCTTTCTAAAGATCGGCTCCCCACAGCCGCAGTCTTGTGAGGTAACTGGGGTTGGGAATGGTTGGTAGCAGTTCCCTTCTAGGGGACAAGACCCTGGGTCTGCCTGGTGCCATTCCCTCTGCCGTGGGGGTCCCTCTGCCACCGCCAGTCTCCATAGCCTCGTCCTTCTCTGCAACCCAGAGCTCACCTACCTCTTAGATGAAGCAAATCCGAAGTAGGGTTAGATCTGAGCAGACTCAAGGCTTTTTTGGGGGTCCGGTATTTTGCTCCGCAAATGAACCAATTACTGGTGTCGTTAGCCTAGTTCCCTATGCAACAATGAGTGGCCCGTAATTAATTGGAAGAATGGGGACACGCCACTATCTCGCAATCCTAGAATGCATGACCTAGCGCAGTGGTGGCGAACCTATGGCACGGGTGCCAGAGGCGGCACTCGGAGCCCTCTCTGTGGGCACACATGCCATTGCCCCAGCCATACCTCCCCCCACAACCCCCTCCTCACCAGCAGCCCCCCTGGAGGAGAGTCGCCCCCGAGCATGGCCCACGCGGAGCAGCGCAGCCAAGGACATGGCAGACAGGCAGTGTAGTCAAGACTCTGCCCTCACGCCCCATCGCGCACAGTTGATGCTGTGGGGCGTGGGCAGAGGGCGTGGCCGCCACGGCGCTGCTGGGCTGCCTGGGCGATGAGGCAGTGAGTGGCCCTGCGGGCAGGCGGGGTGGAGCGGAGCGGGGGCGGGGCCAGGTTTTGGGCACTCGGTCTCTAAAAGGTTCGCCATCACTGACCTAGCAAATCAGCTTAGCGCACAACAGCCCCTGGGAAGTCATTCAAAACCATCAGGAACACTTGAATGCCAGATGCAGGGGCACCGAGACAGATGTGGTGGGCTTTGCTGGTTGGGGGATTCAGGGGGCCAAAGGCCCACACGCCAGAGGACTCGGGCAAGGTTAGGGTAGTTGAGCAAATAAATAAAGAAAGAAACGTTAGGGCAGATTGGGGTCTTTAAAAGGGTTAAGTGTTGCTTTCTCTACGCCTTTTAAAATTCTCTTTCTCCCTTACAAACAGCAATTCATTTATTTAGCAGATTATTTTTTTTTCTATTCCCTTATTTATAAAACTTGCAGGAGGATTGTGACCGGGGGTGTGTGTGTGTACAAGCTTAAAGTATTCAATATAGATTTATTTTCAGGCAGAGATCAGCTTTTTTTTTTTTTTTTTTTAGGATTCCAAAGTCACGTTTTGACAGCCCTTCAGGATCGATCAGTCAGGAAACAAAGACACAAGGAATACTAAAATTCTGTTTTCTTGATCTAGGTTAGAATACAGGCAGTCCTCGACTCACATCAGTTTATTTAGTGACCGTTTGAAGTTACAAGGACACTGAAAAAAGTGACCCGTGACCGTTTTTCACACCGTTGCAGCATCCCCACGGTCACGGGATCAAAATTCAGACGCTTGGCATCTGACTCATATTTACGACGGTCACAGTGTCCCGGGGTTATGTGATCCCCTTTTGCGGCCTTCTGACGAGCAAAGTCAATGGGGAAACCAGATTCACTTAACAACCATGTTACTAATTTAATAACTGCAGTGATTCACTTAGCAAACGTGTCGTAAAATGGGGCAAAACTCACTTAATAAATTTCTCACTGAGCAACATAAATTGTGGGCTCAGTTGTAGGTCATAAGTTGAGGACTATCTGTACTGGGATCTTGAAAACCTCTTATGCCGAAGAGAATCAAGACTGGTCCATCTTGAGTTTCTTTCCTGTGCTTTCCTGATTTCTTGGGCTGAGCCAGGGGTAGGCAACCTTGGCTCTTTTATGACTGGTGGACTTCAACTCCCAGAATTCCTCAGCCAGCCGTGCTGAGGGGAAAGGGAGAGGTTTCCAAGCTGAGCCATGCTGGCTCAGGAATTCTGGGAGTTGAAGTCCACGAGTCATAAAGCGGCCTAGGCCTAGGCCAGGGGTAGGCAACCTTGGCTCTTTTATGACTCGTGGACTTCAACTCCCAGAATTCCTGAGCCAGCCACGCTGAGGGGAAAGGGAGAGGTTTCCACGCTGAGCCATGCTGGCTCAGGAATTCTGGGAGTTGAAGTCCACAAGTCATAAAAGAGCCAAGGTTGCCTACCCCTGGGCTCGTTTTACCAATGGCCGCCACACACCTTCTCCAAGGTTATCTCTGTGTTCCCCGGCAGGTTCACCGAGTGTCATAATATCGCTTACTTGGCTTTGCCTTCCCATGTGATACAGACTGGGTCAGTGTGATTCCACCGCCGGCAGCTTGACCCAAGGCCTAGAGCCGTGTCTTAGGGGTTCCCCCCCCCCAAACCACAACTCAGCATTTCACAACTTAAGTGGGTGTGTCAACCCTGCCAAACTGGTAGCTGGAGGCCTTTCACCTGCAGATCGAAGGCGAGTGCTTGGTTCTTACCCAAGACAATCAGGTTGGTGGTGCCAATTTCATTGCCGTAGGGGTAGGTGGCAAACTCGCAAGAGTAGGTGCCTTCATCCGTCATGAGGAGGTGTTCAATGACCAGTGTGGCGTCCGTCAAGGACGGTACGAGAAAATGGATGCGCCTGCTGTTCTTCTCCATTGGATAATTTTGTCCGTGCTTTGGATGGTACATGGCCACATTCTGCCTCCGGCCTTCGACCTCCTTCACCCAGGTCACTTGGCTGACCTGCATCTCAGGCCCCGTTATGATGTTGCAGGGCAGGACCACCTTCTTCCCCAGGTACCCGGTGACCTCATGGTTGACCGTCACTTGCTGGGCAAGTACAACTAGAGAAGCAAAACATAAGGAAGCTGAGCTAACAGGTCAGTTCCTGCACGCTTTCTGGCAATTGAGAAGCACCTGTGAAGACAAACTAGGAAATCTCTTACGGCCACAATTTTATTTTTAAAACGAGCAATGGCTTGACACCGATGGGGTTCACACGACATGCTAAACCCAAAACGGTGTCGAGCAAACAATTGCTAAATTCATCTCACCAGGGATGCCCAAAGAAATAAAATTCACGGCAGTTTAAAATGATGGTTCAGTTTATACCACAGACTAAGATAGAATCAAGATCACGTGAAGTGTTGATACCACTTTACAAGGCCTTGGTAAGGCCACGCTTGGAATACTGCATCCAGTTTTGGTCACCACGATGTAAAAAAGATGTTGAGACTCTAGAAAGAGTACAGAGAAGAGCAACAAAGATGATTAGGGGACTGGAGGCTAAAACATATAAGGAATGGCTGCTGGAATTGGGTATGTCTAGTAAGGACATCACAAAGTGGGAAGGACTGCTGGAGAGGAGCCATCAGGAGGCTTTGCTGAACTGAGCAGGTCAACTGTGATTCCATGTCTCCTTGCTCAAGTGTGATGGTCAATGTGGTCTCCACTCGGTACAAGTTAAGCGGACTTGTAGAAATGTGAATGGGGCTAATCCCAAAATTTCCCCCATCTTTAAACCACATGAATACTTCTGGCCGGGTGGTGAGTCCCTCTGCAGAGCACTTGAAGGAAGCCCGAGATCCTGCTGTGATTCTGCCTGGGGGGCCACCTACCACAGGCTGGAGTGGCTTGGCTGGGCAAGAAAGTAGAGAGACCTCAGTTGATGTTCCTCAGAGACAATACAGACTTGCAATAGTGGCAAATATCCGTAGCTTGGGTGTGTAGGATGAAAGTGAAGGTTTGTTTTCTGAACTTGTGGGTTGGTTTCTGAACATTTCATTACCAGGCTAGGTAACATCTTCAGCGGAGTTTAGGGGATGTCATTGTCGGTGTTCTCCTGTTTATAAGGGCTTCAGGGGTGGGTGTGTCACGTGAAGGTCTTGTGAAGGGTCTTATGATGGGCCAGGTGTGATGGGCTCACTGATGACTCACACCTGGCCCATCACAAGACCCATCACAAGACCCTCACTTGACACACACACCCCTGAAGCCCTTATAAACAGAAGAACACCGACACTGACATCCCCTAAACTCCGCTGAAGATGTTACCTAGCCTGGTAACGAAATGTTCGGAAACCAACCCACATACTCGGAGAACGAACCTTCACCCTCACAATACAGACTGATTTTGGTCAGAGAGACTCAGCTTCAGAACATGGGATTTATTCCCACAGGTCTCTTGGTTGGCTGGGAACATCTCCCTCCCTCCCTCCCTCCATCAATCAAATGTGTGTGTGGGGGGAGGCACTCTGAGACTAGGCCAAAGCCGCCATAACTAAAAATGGTGAAGGCACATAAGCAGGGTGTCATGGTTCCGACAGATGAAACTCTTCAAAGAACTTCGAGGCATTGTTTACCTTACAGAATCTTTATTCGAGTAGCAACACATCGGCACGTACATAGTCCAAGCCAAAATCTGACTTCCCCTCCCCTGGGCACATAGTATCAAAGCACAATTCCCTCCTCTAACTAACCGTCATAAATCACATTCTCCAATTAGTTTGAAATGCAGGCTTTCCCTCCAGTTCTTCAACCCGCCATTTCTTATCATCTCTTATTTCAAAACACCTTGGTTCTCACGCTAGTTACAATATTGTTATGTCTAACTAAACTCCCATGCACATTCCTCCTCCTCCCCCACCCCAGTATCATCTAATTCTAACTCTAAGAGTAAAACATAAAGTAGAGGAAAATGGCTGCATCTCCATATGTTGTCAAAGCAAGAACATTCGATTTTAGCAGCATTGACATAGGGTGGACAAAAACCAGGAAAAGCTCCCCCAGGGAAAGGAACCAAGTTGTTAAGGGAACAAAAGGACAAAAGTTGGGTCTGAGCACACGGCAAGCCCCTCCCCAAGTCCCACCATCAAAGGAGTTGGGTCTGCATGGGAAGCTCCTGTCCACCAACTCCAGGGGGGGGGGAGGATAAAAAGAGGTCCTGAAGCATTCCCAGCTTTTTGAGTCATTTTTGGATCCCAGACTTGGTGACTTCTGTCCCTCTGGCTAGTGCCTAGGAGCCTAGCAGTGGAGATGGGTAAGTGTGGATGAGAGAGAGAGAGAGAGAGAGAGAGAGAGAGAGAGAGAGAGAGAGAGAGAGAGTGTAAGAGCAAAAATATATCAGTAAAAGCTTGCTGTTATTTTAAATTCACTGGATTTCTGTGTATTTTAAAGAACCGTTTGTGCCTCAGTACTCAGTTGATTTGGGATTCGGGATTTCCACGCCTGTCAGTGTGTGAGTGTGTCACCATAAGCTTAACCTGAGAGCACACTTGTGTAACACAGCCTGCTGATCATAGAGACCACAGTGCCTTTCACTGAAGTCAGCTCTCTTTGGATTCCCTGCCCTGAACTTCACACAACAGTAGGTCCCAGCATCTTCAAGGCAAAGGTTTTGGAAATGGATGCTGAAATCTGAGTTTGATCCTGGGATGACCCTCATCACCTCTTTCTAGAGTCTCAACATCTCAACATCTGTTTTACATTGTCACCACAATGTAGAAAAGATGCTGAGACTCTAGAAGAAGTGCAGAGAAGAGCAACAAAGATGATCAGGGGACTGGAGGCTGAAACATATAAGGAACGGTTGCTGGAACTGGGTATGTCTAGTTTAATGAAGAGAAGGACGAGGGGGGACATGATAGCAGCGTTCCAATCTCTCAGGGGCTGCCCCCAAAAAGAGGGGGTCACCCTATTCTCCAAAGCACCTGAAGGTAGGACAAGAAACAATGGATGGAAACTTATAAAGGAGAGAAGCAACCTGGAAATAAGATGGAATTTCCTGACAGTGAGAACTATTAACCAGTGGAACAACTTGCGAATGCTCCAACACTGGAAGTTTTTAAGAAGAGATTGGACAGTAGTTTGTCTGAAATGGTATAGGGTTTCCTCCCTGAGCAGAGGGTTGGACTAGAAGACCTCCAAGGTCCTTTCCAACTCTCTTATTCTATTCTACCTGGTTGGAAGCTCCTTCTTTATCACTGTAAATTTGGGGGGGGTGGGGGTGTCTGGCTTCTATTCTGGCCTTTGTACACTGCATTGGATTGAATCCCAGCTCCTGGGAGATTCACCCCAGTTAGTATGTTCAGTTAGTGTACAGTGTATAGTTTAGAGTGAGGTTGTCTCTGGCTGTCACAGACATGGATTCTAGAACTCGCGTTCGATTCACTCTCTGTTCTCCAAGAACTGAAACCGTTTATTTGAAAAGGTTCCTCTTTTTGTCTCAGCGGTTGGAGAACAGGATTAACACAATTTACACAATCCATGTCGATGTGACAGCTGGAGAGAACCTCACTCTAAACAACACAGTGACTCCAGAAACTGCTCAGCACTGTTTTTGAGAACTATCACCCCTTTGAGCAATTCCCTACACTGAGAAGAATTGATCAATAGTTGCCTCCAGGAGTTGTGAGTGCTCCATCGCTGGAGGTTTACAATAAAATATTGGACCACCCTTTTTTGAGATGGTATGGGCAAGGGGTTAGATTAATAATAATAATAATAATAATAATAATAATAATAATAATAATAATAATAATAATAATAATAATAATAATAATAATAATAATAATAATAATAATAATAATAATAATAATAATAATAATAATAATAAAGTTGGAAGGGACCTTGGAGGTCATCTAGTCCAACCCCCTGCTCAGGCAGGAGACCCTGTACCATTTCGGACAAATGGCTGTCCAGTCTCTTCTTAAAAACCTCCAGTGTTGGGGCATTCACAACTTCTGGAGGCAAGCAGTTCCACTGGTTAATTGTCCTCACTGTCAGGAAGTTTCTCCTTAGTTCTAGGTTGCTTCTCTCCTTGGTTAGTTTCCATCCGTTGCTTCTTGTCCTGCCTTCTGGTGCTTTGGAGAATAGCTTGACTCCCTCTTCTTTGGGGCAGCCCCTGAGATACTGGAAGACTGCTATCCTGTCCCCCCTCGTCCTTCTCTTCGTTAAACTAGACATCCCCAATTCCAGGTCTTCTTGGTTCCAAGGTCTTCTTGGTTCCTTCCAGCCCTAGGATTCTGTGAGACGTTGAAGGTGTAGTCCTAATACCCCAAAGTTCCCATTCTAAGGACCAGATCAAACCAGCTGACCTCCAGCTGACCTCCAGAGCTCTGATGCTCTTCCTCGCTTGTTCAACAGGCCATTTGGGGCAGAAGGCACTGGAAGAAATCTCCTTCCCAAATCTAATGTTCTGAAACTGGCCTCGGCTGGAAATCTGCTCATCTCAATGTGCAGAAAAGCCTATCAGGCTTGAAGCAACCTTAATAATCACCTTGAGCTGGATTTTGCTCCAGTTGTAAATCTGAGAATGGAACCTGCCTGATCTCAAATGTCAACACTCACCCAGTTCCCGTGGAAGAAGCAGCAGTAGCAGCAACAGCAGCTGAAAAGGACCAGGGATTCCCACGAAGGACTTCAAGGCAGCCATGCCGTTAGCAGCGGGGGAGACATCTGGAGTGACTTCGTGTCTGTCTCACCAGATCTTTCCTTCGACAGATGGAGCAAAAGAGGAACTCTCATTTCCTCCTTGTAAAGGTGGAGCAATTTCTCAAGTTTGAAAATCTGTGTAAGTGACGGCATCCCGTTGATGAGGTCAGAGAAGTTCTGCTGCTTACTGAGGAATAAACAAAATAGTCTCTAAATTGGCAATATTCAGTGGCTGATCTTCCTCTGTCTTCCTAAAAGTTAGACACTCCAGGCCAGTTCATTTCTCCTCTCCTCCAGGCATTTTCAGGAACAATGCTGCGCGATCTTGCTGACTCTCTGATTACATCCTGGAACCAATGGATGGACGAGGCTTTTAACACGTTCATGCCTGTGTTGCCTCTGTTGATCTATCTCCCCTGACGCTTGTTGTGGTTCGTGGATCAGTTGTGGGTCCCAAAAAGGGGCGAGAGTTACCTCTTGCAAAACAAGCCCAGGAACAAATTTAAACTACTAAACTATTTGCAAATTGACCTAGCATCCATGTACTATATTAATAACAAAATAGTTAACAGGAAGAACAATAATAATAAAAAATACAAGTTTAAAGTTTCAAGACCCTCTAATAACAAATTGTTATTGTAATCAACTCGTAGAAAATTTACCACGACATCTTATCTATCCCAAATCGTCCCAAAACGTAAGAATAATTCTTCCTAGATTAAATATCTACATTTGCTTCTTTAATACCACCTCTTATCAATTGTTGTGTAATTAAATGTAATAAATTCAATCTTCACAGTTGGCCTATCTCCCCAACAAAGTCCAGTTGAAAATTGATTCCAATTAAGTGTGACAAATCCATTTCGCAATATCTTTCAGCCCTTCTAGGAAAGGACGGTTTTCCAGCTTTCCAGTTCTCCATTCAGACAGGCTTCTGGTGTTGTAAAAGAGTGCAGGCTTAAACTTCAGAGAGGATTATGCAATCCACTTAATTAGTTCTGCATCTGTGTTTGTATAGTCCATATCTCTTTCCGGATTTTCCAACATATCTGCAGCTTCAACTCACGTTCCTTTTGTGAATCTAATTTATCCAGAGCTACATGCATCTGAATATTTTACATAACCATTATCATTTCATCAAACTTTTTAAAAAAGCAATCAACTAAAAATTGCATGTTGCCAAAAGGTCTTTTTCTGGGTATCAGCCACCCTTGTTTGTCTGTAATTCTGATACATTGTTGTTCTATGTAACTTAGTCAGGAAACAAAAAGCTCTAAAGCAGGAAAAAGCAGGAAAAATATTGTCTGGATATTTTGAGCCACTTTTTAAAAAAAAACACAAAAAAAACCACACCTCCAACTATTTTGCAAATGTAAAAATATTGAAAAACCCTGTGCTGTGTTAATATTTACATTAACATTATAAAGATTACATTAATATTTACAATATTAATATTAATGTCAATCAAATGAAAGCACTTTTACCATCCAAGGACATGCCGTGTTTCCCTTATGAGAAAACAAAAGTTATTCAAAACAACATAAATCAAAGGGGGAAAAAAAAAGAAGAAGAACAGCTAGAATCCAGCACTTGAAATAAATCATCATTGAGCCAGCCGATCAACTTCTGAAAATAAAAAGCAGAGTGAAACAGAAAATTCAAAAAGTGAAATTAAATCCCAGGTATGCTTAAGAAAAACAGAAAATTCAAAAAGTGAAATTAAATCCCAGGTATGCTTAAGAAAATGAACTATCAAAAGGAAGATGGATACTTGTGACTTTCCAACCACTCCCAAAGAGAACTGGAATATTCAGGATTCTCCTTCCCAAATGGGTCCAGGGCTGTCCAAAAGCGTCTTGGGTCATTCCTAAGTGCTCCCATTCGAATCCTGGGAGCAGCACTGCCAGAGAATCAACTTTGGCAGCAAAACCGGCAAATCGTCAGTAAGAGAGAAAAAGCCTCTTACCATTCAGCAGCCATCTTGGAGAGGAGTCTCCCGTCTGCATCTTTCTAAGAAATAAAATTTCAAATAATCGAATTCTGCAGAGAATTGTTACTAAATCTGTGGTTAGGGCTATCAGTCTGTGGGAAGTCAGCCCCTGAGAGAAGGAAATATTAAAAGGGCAGAAAAATATATTTCCTTAAAGGATCTTAAAGAGGCAGAAAAGCATGCCCAGTTTTCTTAATAGCCCCAAGTCTCCCTCCCCTAAGCAGAACCAGCTCTGTACAAATGCAGATGTAAATAATCCAGGAAGGTTGGAAGCCCCCAGCTAGAAGATTAAGAAGACAAAGACACCTAAAATCTACATACCCCACCCAAAGTCTAAGACAGGTCATAATAGGATTAACTCACAGATGCCAAAGGGCACACCCAGATTCAGGTCATAATACATGACACAGGAAATACAAAGCCTCAAACAGGAACAGGAAACAACTCAAAACAAAAGGCTCCAGAGGGTATAAAAACCCACTCCCTACATGTGCTCTCTCTTTTTTTTCTTCCAGGGCCATCTTCCTGTCTGGCTCTCCTCTTCAATAAACTGCAACCTTCTTTCTAAAACAGTTGCCATGTTGTTTATTCCCGGCTTGGAGTGAACCATGATGAAGACTTTTCCTTCAACAATTTGGCAACCCAGATGGGACTCCAAGCTAACCTCTCCAATGGACTGAGACTGGTAAGCCCCATCTTGCCGGCAGCAGACCCCTTGTGTCTGTGGATGGGTTTCCCAGGCCCTGCCCATGTGGAGCCAGGGTAGTAAAGGGAGTTTTGAGTTTGAGCTCAAGGGCTGCTTTGGAATGAAGGTGAAGGTGAGTACCTCTAAATTTTAATTTTAAATCCCAAGGGAGTAAGAGAAATGTGTGTATGTCTGTGTGTGAGTGAGTGAGAAGACCCTTTTCCCAATCACAGTTGGATTTTGCTCCCTCTAGTCTTTCCTAACCGCAGAAAGGGTCTGTTCAAATGGTAGACCCTGGAAAGCATGGGGGTTTTGCCAGAGTGCAGGACCTTTTGTTAGGGAAAAGGGAGAGGCTGTGTGCAAATGGAATGAGTGAATGAAAGAATTGGATTTGGGCAACCAGCTGGTAAGGCCCTGTAAGCAAAGCTCACCTGTAGGAGGGGCTCATACTAGTGCACAAAGCACAGGTCCTCCCAGACTTCTCCTGAGTCTGAAAACTGAAGGTGGAGTAATAGAAGGAGGCCATGTACCTGTTGCGGCAGGTCCTCCTCGGACCCCTTTTTGGTCTGCAAAGTGACGGCAGGGAGTTTCCTAGGTAGGAAGATCCCGTACTTCATTTAGGGAACTGAAGTCTTCCTGTGCAAGTTTTTAGTGCCCAAAAACTGATAGGCGGGGCGGCAGGGATAGTGTCGCTAAGAGTGGCTGGGAAGTGCTGCTAGGGACCCGACTAAGCCGATTGAATCCCACATCGGAAGGGGAACATGGTTAGCTGTAGTTTGAGGGTGGAAATTAGGTCACCTATTGGAGATTTGCTCGAGGTATGGGACGAGAGGCGAGTGCCTGTCCTGGATGGTATGAAAAAGGAAGCGAGCAAGAGAAATATGTAAGAAATGGGCTTTGCTCAGGGCTTTGCTGGGAAACCAATTTGGCTAAATAAAGGTACTTACAGGGAAAATAAGAAATAGTGATTCTCTCTCTCTCTCTCTCTCTCTCTCTCTCTTCTTTCTATGCAACCACGTGGTAAGATTTGTGCCTTCCCTAATTTGAGTTAACTGAGATTTATGGTGGGAATGACTAGGATGCGTAAAACTTCTGTTCTCTTTTCCTTGTCTTTGTGTATATATGTTTGTCAAAGTCTTTGTGTGTGAGGTAAATGTGACTGTTTATTATTTCTAATCCAAAGATAAAAGAATGTTAAAATTCTGCTAGAAATTCTGCTTAAAACAAGCCACCAAAAAAAAAATACCCTCACTCTGTTTGTCTGGCCAACAAACAGAGTGAAGAAAAATGTGTTTGTTTGTTTGTTTGTTTCCTTCTTCCTTTCTCTCTCTGTACTCTTAAGAACAGCCCAAAGTTACCAGGAGGGAATGTTTTAAGTTCATCTGCTGGAAAAGCTTCACTCCTGTATTTATTGTATGTGTTGTATATGGGTTTTATCTATCCTTTTCCTGAAACACGACCAGCATTTTTCAAGTTGCAAGTCCTTAAGTCTTTAATATGTTACAAATGTTCAGTTCAGAAATGAAACCTTTCATTTATGTTCTCTTACCAGAATCCAGCCTTTCTTTTGTCCTCATCTGTGATTTCCTCATTTTGTCTCCCTATCTGTTTCTTTAACCACTGCAGTATTAATGCCTTTTCAAACTCTGCCTGCAAGCTACCCCCCCATCTACTTCTCTTTTTTCTTATCCTCTGTTCACCATACCTTTTGTCTTCCTCTCCTGGGAGAGTCCACCCAGAAAGGGGGGGAGATCTTGTTCTCATATCTTTCAGCCCTGCACAGATGACCCCCCAACCTTTGGAAGCAGAGCACACTGACCCAGACGCTGCCTCCATCCATTTGAGCCATGGAATTGGGTTTTGAATCCAGCCACCCACTAAAAAGCCACCATGCAACCTGAATGGAACAGATCTTCCCAAGTCCTACCATTCCCCCAGATGCCTGTGAGAGCTGCAAAGGAAGGAAGAGTCCTGGAGCCATTGGTCCCCACATGAAGCCTCAGAAGAAAATTAGGAAGACTATGGGGGAAGGGTGGAAACTCATTGTAAAGTTTTCTTTCTTGGCCCATTTGTATTGTAACAAGCCATTGAATGTATTTATGGAGTGATGGCATTTGGGAATAGTTGGCACAGCAAGTACTGAACACCTTGGATTTCTGTCTGGTGGGAGGAAAATTTATCCAGAATGTTTGTATCGCCTGTTTGTATTAGTAGCTGCACACACACACACATGCACACACACCATTCAGAATCACATTGAGTCTATCTCTTTCACTTATCTTCAGTAAAGCTCCAGCCTGATTCTTGCCCTGTGTCATTAAAACTTTGTAGGAACAACTTCCAGCAAACTCCAAGGGGGAGGGAACCAGCCCCCCTCAGGTGATTTGCAATTCATATGCCCTGACTGAGGAAAGAGATCCCCAAACCTAAGCCCTGAATATCTTGCACTGGTGGACTCAGATTGGGAGTCCTAGGGCTCACTATGTGCAATTTAAGAAAATTTAATAGCCTGGCTTGCATACTGGCTAACCTCAATTGGACATCACTAACCTGGATGAACTGAACTAAGAGCTAAGACAGGAAACAACCCTTGAAAATGGGCAGCCAGTGGTTATGTACTGAGGCAAACCATGGCTGTGAAGAATTTTGGGAGGAATGTGCAAACCTGACTGGAAGCTCAAAGTGACATCCAACATTTGAAAATGATTGGCACAGAATATTGGACACTATAAATTTCTTTTCCATCTAATAGAATTTTTGCCCTGGCTTTAGATCTTCATGGTTGAATTCTATTAGTGCTTCTTTTTTTTTGGCTTAACAGTTTAAAGCTTGTTTCCCTGACCAGATCAATTTTAAACTTGTGCCAGTAAATGTGTCATTCACACACTTATGGCACAAAGGGGGGATTTGTGGGAAGTCAGCCCCCCCAGAGAAGGAAATATTAAAAGGGCAGAAAAATATATTTCCTCAAAGGATCTTAAAGAGACAGAAAAGCATGCCCAGTTTTTCTTAATAGCCCCCAGGTCTCCCTCCCCCAAGCAGAAACCAGCTCTGTAGAAATGCAGATGTAAACCATTCAGGAAGGTTGAAGCTAGAAGATTAAGACGACAAAGACACCTAAAAACTACATACCCCACCCAAACTCTAAGACAGGACATAATAGGATTAACCCACAGATGCCAAAGGGCACACTCAGACTCAGGTCAAAGTTCATGCCACAGGAACAACTCCAAACAAAAGGCTCCAGAGGGTATAAAAACCCACTCTCTACATATGCTTTCTCTTTTTTCTTCCAGAGCCATCTTTCTGTCTGGCTCTCCTCTTCAATAAACTGCAACCTTCTTTTTAAAGCAGTCGCCATGTTGTTTATTCCCGGCTTGGACTGAACCATGATGAAGACTTTTCCTTCAACAGACTTTTTGTCTAACAATGAAAAATATGAATTTATTGGCACATTGATCATTTGATCAATATTTAAACAACTGACATGCAGCTGACTCATATTTATGATGGTTGCAGTGACCAGATTCACTTAATAACTGTGTTACTAACTTGACAAGTGCAGGTATTCACTTAACACATGTGGCAAGAAGAGTCGTAAAATGGGGCAAAACTCCCACATTTTTCACTTAGCAACATACGTTTGGGCTCACTTGCGTTCGTAAGTCGAGGACTACCTGTGCTTATAACTGCTGAGAAGAATATCAGGAGCCCCTTTGTTATATCTTTTTTTTCTTTTTTTTCTTCAACATTTTTTATTTTCTTGCCTTTTTTATTTTCTTTCTTTCTTTCTTTCTTTCTTTCTTTCTTTCTTTCTTTCTTTCTTTCTTTCTTTCTTTCTTTCTTTCTTTCTTTCTTTCTCTCTCTCTCTCTTTCTTTTTTTTAATAATATTTTATTAATTTTCCAATTTTACATTTGATTATTTAAAAAACAACGTGGTGACTGGGTTAATCAATAGTTCGATAACAAAATCTTTAGTGCAAATCTCAGGTTACAACTTTCTTTCTTTCTTTCTTTCTTTCTTTCTTTCTTTCTTTCTTTCCCTTTTTCTTTCTCTTTCCTTCTCTTTTTTCTCTTTTTTTCTCTTTTTTTCTTCCTTACTTTACATATAGAGGGAGCCAGTTTGGTCTACTGGTTAAGGCACCAGGCTACAAACCAGGAGACTCTGAGTTCTAGTCCCGCCTTAGACGGGTTTAGATTTAGCCAAATATCTTGCAAGGCAGCATCCGTGTTGCTTTATTTGGAAAAGGCCCAGGAGGAAGAAAGCCATTGCTACTTTGGCCAGGAAAAGGCCCAAATAGAGACCACGGATGGATTGTCCCCGTGAACCTGTGGAGAAACCTGTGGAGAAACGACAGGGGATTATTTTTGATTTATTCGTAATAAAGCCAGAGGATTCTACACAAGGCTTTGAGCTCCCTCTACTGTTGGAAAACTCCTGATTTTTTTTATTAAAGACAGAAGAAGTCAGCAGCGACTGTTCTGAGAGACAAAATGTTGGTCAAGTTTCCTTGTTCGTGCGGGAGATTGTGACCCGGGAAAAACTCTGAGGTTGAGCTTGTTAATGAAGAAAGATTTGATACGAGAAGCTGCAGCCTTGGGGTGGCTGAGTGAAGAGTCGGGAGAGAGAAGGGATTGAGGGACAGGGAGAAGAGGGGAGCCCACAGGAAAGAGAGGTCAGGAGAAGAAGGAGAAGCAGCTGTCCTGGGGAATCCTTGGTGGTGCTCCTCTCTGTGCTTGTTGGTTGGCTTGCAGAGGTTTTATTACCCAGCTAGGTAACATCATCGGGGATAGAAGGGAGCAGGGTCTGCAAAAAGGAGGAGGAGGAGGAGGAGGAGAAAGAGAAGGAGAGGCGATGAAGGAGGAGGAAGACTGTGGGGTCCTTGGTGCTCTCTGAGCTTGGCTGTTGACTTGCAGACATTTCAATACCCAACTAGGTGACATCATCAGTGCTAGAAGGGTATGCGAGGAGGAGGAGCTGGAGGAGGAAAAGGAGGAGGAGAAAGAGAAGAAGGAGGAGGAGGAGGAAGAGAAGAAGGAGAGGGAGAGGGAGGGGGAAGAGGAGAGAGAGGGAGGTAGAGGAGGAGGGGGAGAGGGAGAAAGAGGAGGAGGAGGAAGAGGGTGAGAAGGACTGTGAGGTCCTTGGTGCTCTCTGAGCTTGGCTGTTGGTTTGCAGACGTTTCCATACCCAACTAGGTAACCTCATCAGTACGAAGTAACATCATCCAACTCCTACTGATGAGGTTCCTTAGTTGGTCAATGAATCACCAGCAAGGCAATCACAAGCTCAGAGAGCACCAGAGATTCCGCAGTTCAACCTTGAGCAACAAAGATTTCCTTCTAGAGAGGCTACCATAGATCCAGCTCGGTCTGATGTGGACCTGAAAGGAATGACACTTCTTTGATTTCTTCCTCTTTTTTTTTTTTCTGAACTGCACTTTCTATTTTTTATTTCCTCTTTTGGCTTGTCTCATTTCGTTTCTATCTATCTCACAGCTTGTTCACACCGACCTTTCACAACCACATGAGTCCCACGTCCTTTAAGCCAGTCTTTAGCTCCCCACAGGTTTCTCTTCTCCTTCACGCAGTAATAAGTCCCGGCGTCTTCCAGACTAACGTTGCGGATGGAGATAGTGAAATCTGTGTCGGAATTTGGAGAATTTCTTGTTATTCTTTCATCGTCTTCATCGGTCTGGGCATCTGCATAGATGAGTTTCCGCTGAGGAGCTTCACCCAAGAACCATTTCACAGGACCAGGTGGGAGGTTGTCCGGCACTTCACACTCCAGACGGAGGTCTTCTCCTATGGCGACCGTAACAGACCTCTGAGGTTGCAAGACCCGTGGATCCTCGGCCTTAACACCTGAGAAGGAGGAACCCAGATTGTAGTTAAACCACAGAATCCTAGGGCTGGAAGGGACCTTGGAGGTCTTCTACTCCAACCCCTTCCCCAAGATAGAAGACCTTATGCCATCCCAGTCAAATAGTGGCCCAATCTTCCTTTGAAGACCTCCAGGGATGGAACACCCACAGCCCCAGCAAGCAAGCTAGTGCATTGATTAATTGTTTTCTGTCAGGAAATTTCTCCTTACTATCTAGGTTGTAGCTCTCTTTGACAAGCTTACTTCTAGCCTTGCCCTCCGGGGCCTTAGAGAATAAGTCAGTCCTGTCTTCTTGATGACAGCCCCTCAATTACTGGAAGTGTGCCGAGAAAAACAACAAAGATGATTAGGGAGGTTGGAGGCTAAATTGTATGATAAACGGTTGAGGGAGCTAGATATGTTTAGCCTATAGAAGAGAAGGATTAGGGGTGGCATGACAAGAAGGGACTGGACAGCTACTTGTCTGGAATGATAGAGTTCTCCTGCTCGAGCAGTGGGTTGGACTAGAAGACCTCCAAGGTCCCTTCCAACTCTGTTATTCTGTTATTCTTTAATTCAATATCTCGGTAATTTTTGTCTAAAGCCTTTCGGCCCGATCGCTCACCTCCGGCTCTTGCAGAAGGCAGGCTAGAAAGCACAACGAAAAACAGCCTGGAAAGGAAGTCGCCCCAAGACATTGGAGAAGCTGGTTTAGTTAAAATGGCAACAGGTTTTGGATCTCCTTGATTGTGGCACAAACAGGTGTAGATTGTCATCCACACAATCAGTGGCTTCTGCTTACTGCCTGGCTGCAGATTTGCCGACTCCTCAAATGCGAAGTCACAAGAGGAAACTGGTTTGATGTGAAGTCAGAGGTGTTTTGGGATTGTGTTACATTTTAGAGAAGAATGGAAGAGGGGGTTCCACCTGCTCTCCAAAGCCCCTGAAGGCAGGACAAGAGTAGAATAGAGCTGGAAGGGACCTTGGAGGTCTTCTAGTCCAGCCCCCTGCTCAAGCAGGAGAACCTATACTGTCTCGGACAGGTGAATGTCCAGTCTCTTCTTAAAAACCTCCAGTGATGGAGCACCTACAACTTCTGAAGGCAAAGCTGTTCCACTGGTTGACTGTCCTCACTGTCAGGAAGTTCCTCCTTAATTGCTTCTCTCCTTGATTAGTTTCCAACCATTGTTTCTCGTCCTGCCCTCTGGTGCTTTGGTGAATAACCTGGCCATCCAGTCAGAGCTGAAGAAGCTTCTTGGATGAGAAGCGAAGAAGTTTTCAAAGAAAAACAAGAAAGTCCGCTGGATGGTGGGAAATGGAAGGATTTATACTGCTTGCAGACAGCTGGTCATTTGCCTTCTTTTAGAGCAGGGGTAGGCAAACCTTGGCTCTTTTATGACTCGTTGGACTTCAACTCCCAGAATTCCTGAGCCAGCCTGGCTCAGCTTGGAAACCTCTCCCTTTCCCCTCAGCCATGCTGGCTCAGGAATTCTGGGAGTTGAAGTCCACGAGTCATAAAAGAGCCAAGGTTGCCTACCCCTGTTTTAGAGAGTCGTTGAGGCCACTTGGAGGTTTATCTGTGTCCTCAGGGTCACCTGAGCAGTGCAAATGGGTGTGGGGCCTTCTTGGATCTGCTGAAAAGGACAGTGTGGTAGACTGGAGACAGATGATGTCTATCTCAAACCAAACTTTGGTTTGAAAGAGGGGTCAAAGAGGCCATTTAGATCAAAATTGAACAGCCCTCTCTCAACAGAGGGGGAGGGATACGACACCATCTATCTCCAGTCTACCACACCATCCTTTCAGCGGTTCCAAGAAGGCTCCACACCCATTTGCACCATTCAGGTGACCTTGAGGACACAGATAAACCTCCAGGTGGCCTCAACGACTCTCTAAAAGAAGGCAAATGACCAGCTGTCTGCAAGGAGTATAAATCCTTCCCTTCCCCACCATCCAGTCAAGAGCTGAAGAAGCTTCTTGGATGAGAAGCGAAGAAGTTTTCAAAGAAAAACAAGAAAGTCCGCTGGATGGTGGGAAATGGAAGGATTTATACTGCTTGCAGACAGCTGGTCATTTGCCTTCTTTTAGAGAGTCGTTGAGGCCACTTGGAGGTTTACTTGTGTCCTCAGGGTCACCTGAGTGGTGCAAATGGGCGTGGGGGCCTTCTTGGAACTGCTGAAAGGACTGTGTGGTAGACTGGAGATAGATGATGTCTGTTGAGGGAGGGCTGTTCAATTTTGACCTCGATGGCCTTCACAACTGTTGGAAGAAAAGTGGTAAAATGGGGCAAAAGTCACTTAACAAATGTCTCAATTAGCAACAGAAACTTTACACGCAATCCTGGTCGTAAGTTGAGGACTACCTGTACACTTTTACCTGTCTTGCTGATCCCCGCATATTAGAAGGAATTCGCCACCTCCTTTTCTGACATATAAGTTTCATTAAATGGCAGGAGCTTTTTAATAAAAGGAGCTTTGGATGAAGTGAGCTGCAGCTCATGAAAGCTTACGCCTTTTAATAAAGCACGTCATTCAAATAAGGCCTCGTCTTACAACCATTCCTTTAGGGTTCAAAGTTGCAACAGCACAAAAAAAAAAAAGGGGACTTTCAACCGGTCCTTCCACTCACAAACCATTGCAGCACCCCCATAGTCACATGATCAAACTTCAGATGCTTGGCAACTGGCATGTACTTATGACGGTTGCAATGTCCCGGGGTCAGGCGATCACTTTTTATGACCTTCTGACTGGCAGAGTCAACGATTCCCTTAACAACTATGGCAAAAATGATTGTGAAATGGGCCGGAATTCCTTTTAACAGCTGTCTCGCTTAACAACGGAAATTTTGGAGTCAATTATGGTCGTAAGTCAAGGACCACCTGTGCTTTATATTCAGGCACATACACACTGGGTTCGGATAGCACATCTGCACACACACACCCCAGCAAACAGGCAGCTCACACTCCCCCGTTGCTCCTTTGAAGTAGCTTCTGTGCAGTTATTCCAAAATCAGAGCACGATTCACCTTCTCCTTCTTTACTAAAACCCAGAAGGATTACATAAAATCATAAATTACGGCCTCTGCTTCAAACTGAGCAGCTGATTCCAACTTGTTATAGCCTGCTTTGTAGACGTGGGGCTGGAGAAAAACTCCTGAGAGCCAGGAAAATATGTGTGTTGTGGGGGCTCCTGAGTGTTTTTGGAGCTTGGTAGCTTTCTTGCAGCCATTTCATTACTCGAGTAAGTAACACCATCGGTGCTAGAAGGGAGTGGGGTTTGTAGAGAGGAGGAGGAGGAGGAGGAGGAGGAGGAGGATTATTATTATTGTGGGGTCCTTGGCACTCTCTGAGATTAGTTGTTTTCTTGCAGATGTTTCATTGCGCAAACTAGGTAACATCTTAAGTGCTAGAAGGGAATGGGGTTTGAGGAAAGGAGGAGGAGGAGGAGGAGGAGGAGAGAGGAGAGGAGGAGGAGGGGAGAGGAGGAGGAGGAGGAGGAGGAGAAGAAGAGAAGAAGAAAAGAAGAATAAGAAGAGGAGAAGAAGAAGAAGAAGAAGAAGAAGAAGAAGAAGAAGAAGAAGAAGAAGGAGAAAAGAAGAAGAAGAAGAAGAAGAAGAAGAAAAGAAGAAGAAGAAGAAGAAGAAGAAGAAGAAGAAGAAGAAGAAGAAGAAGAAGAAGAAGAAGAAGAAGAAGAAGAAGAAGAAGAAGAAGAAGAAGAAGAAGAAGAAGAAGAAGAAGAAGAAGAAGAAGAAGAAGAAGAAGACTGTATGGTCCTTGGTGCTTTCTGAGCTTGGTTATTTACTTACCCATCTAAGTATCATCAGTGCTAGAAGGGAGTTGGGTTTGTGAAAAGGAGGAGTAGAGGAGGAGTAGGGGAGGGGAAGGGGAGGAGGAGGGGAGAGGAGGGGAGGAGGAGAGGAGGGGAGGAGGAGGAGGAGGAGGGGAGGAGGAGGAGGAGGAAGGAAGGAGGGGAGGAGGAGTAGGAGATGGTGATGGTAGTGATCTATGGGGTCCCTCTGAGTTTGCTTCTTTTGTTGCAGACGTCTCATGACCCAACTATGTAACAGCATCAGTGGAAGAAGGAAGTGGGGCTTGCTCCTGTTTATATATATATAAGTGGCTTGCCCTGTCATTCCCTCCTAATACTGATAATGTTACCTAGTCAGCTAATGAAACATCTGTTGTTAAGCTTCACCCAGTGAGTTTGCTTGTCGGAAGGTCGCAAAAGGGGGAATCACATGACCTTGGGACACACCAACGGTCATAAGTATGAGTCAGTTGCCAAGCGTCTGAATTTTGATCGCATGATCACGGGGATGCTACAAAGGTCATAAGTGTGAAAAATGGTCGTATGTCCCTTTTTCCAGTGCAACTGTAATTTTGGATGGTCCCTAAATGAACTGGTGTAAGTCGAGGATCACCTGTCCATCTATTTGCAATCCAGCTGACCTGCCATTCCTTCCATATATGAGAGGAAAAATAGCTAACAGGGACAAACCACAGTGAAGTTAAAGTTTGAAGCACTCTGTTAACAGTCTGCTGTTGTAATTTATTTGTAGAAAATCTACTACACAGTTGCTGGTTTACCAGATTTCGCCCTGATCATTATCTCTAAGTCCAGGCTCAAATCCCTTCCTTGGGCTCTTAATAATAAAACCTTTCCTTAGCTTTTTAATCGGGAACTTTCCCAGCGATTGCAACTCATTTCCAACCCTTTTCTTTTCTTTCTTTTCTTTTTTTTAAAAAAATCTTTTTAAGATGCAACACGGCAAGGCTGCTGCTTTGTGTCTGGAAAGCTGAGCCTTCTATCCTTCCACACGGCGGAGTTTCCATGGATTTACAGAAGAGAATCATCTGCTTCTGACTGGGTGGATTTGAGCAGCGTCAGAGTGACGTATCAGGGTAGAAAACTTAGATGCGAGGCAGAAATCCAGGCGTAACGATTTATGGATAAGCCAAGGCAGGGCACAAGGACGTGTCACTGAAAGGAGAGTGTTCTTTGCAAGGGTTATTCCAGCCAGACATCACTGCAAAGAGACTGGAGACCCTGGAAAGCACACAGAGAACAGCAACAAAGATGATTAGAGGATTGGAGGCTAAAACATACGATCAACTGATGATGAACTGAACGACGAGCAGGGAACTGAGTATATTCTAGTTTAATGGAAAAGAAGGATTAGGAACAGAGGGATAGCATCACGATTACGTGAAGTGTTAGTGCCGCTTTATAATGCCTTGGAATCCTGCATCCAGTTTGGTCACCAAATATAGAAAAGATGTTGAGACTCTAGAAAGAGTGCAGAGAAGAGCAACAAAGATGATTAGGGGACTGGAGGCTAAAACATATGAAGAACGGTTGCAGGAACTGGGGATGTCTAGCCTAATGAAGAGAAATCTGGTCACCACGATATGAAAAAGGTTTGGAGACTCTAGAAAGAGTGCCGAGAAGAGCAACAGATATGATCAGGGGGCTGAAGGCTCAAACCTATGAAGAACGGTTGTAGGAACTGGGTATGTCTAGTTTAATGAAGAGAAGAATTAGGGGTGACATGATAGCATCTTCTAATATTTGAAGGGCTGCCACCAAGAATAAGGGGGTCAACCTATTCTGCAAAGCACTAGAAGGCAGGACAAGAAGCAACAGATGGAAACTGATCAAGGAGAGAAGCAACCTAGAATTCAGGAGGAATTTCCTGATAGTGAAAACAATTAATTAGTGGAACAGCTTTCATTCAAAAGTTGTGGGTGTTCCATCACTGGAGAATTTTAAAAAGAGACTGGACAGCCATTTTCTGGGATAGTATAGGGTTTCCTACTGGAGCAGGAAGTTGGACTAGAAGACCTCCAAGGTCCCATACACAACCATCTAAGCAACTAAAGTTCAATGCTAAACTGGCATCAGCTAAGAGTTATAATAATAATAATAAAGTTGGAAGGGACCTTGGAGGTCATCTAGTCCAACCCCCTGCTCAGGCAGGAAACCATATTCCATTTCAGACAAATGGCTGTCCAGTCTCTTCTTAAAAACCTCCAGTGTTAGAGCATTCACAGCTTCTGGAGGCAGGTTGTTCCACTGGTTAATTGTTCTAACTGTCAGGAAGTTTCTCCTGAGTTCTAGGTTGCTTCTCTCCTTGATTAGTTTCTATCCGTTGCTTCTTGTCCTGCCTTCAGGCGCTTTGGAGAATAGCTTGACTCCCTCTTCTTTGGGGCAGCCCCTGAGATATTGGAGCACTGCTATCATGTCCCCCCTCATCCTTCTCTTCATTAAACTAGACATACCCAATTCTAGCAACCGTTCCTTGTATGTTTTAGCCTCCAGTCCCCTGATCATCTTTGTTGCTCCTCTCTGCACTCTTTCTAGAGTCTCAACATCTTTTTTACATGGTGGTGACCAAACGTGGTGACCAAACGTGGTGACCAACGGAATTCAAGGAGGAGTCGACTTGGATCGCTTATAGCAACATAATGACTCTAAGCTGGTGACACATTTAACTCCTCCCCCGACTTTGCCTTCTCTTCTCCTACAGCTGTTTCATCTCTTGCTCTGTCTGCGATATTTCCTTCTGCAGAAGAAACAAAAGAGGAACTTACGTTTCCTTCTTCTAAATCTATACTCATATTCCTATTTGGGTTCTGCCACAAACATCTACATTTCTAAGGCATCGAGTTTCTTTTTCTAGCCTGTTGAAGGAAAAGTCTTCATCATGGTTCAGTCCAAGCCGGGAATAAACAACATGGCGACTGCTTTAGAAAGAAGGTTGCAGTTTATTGAAGAGGAGAGCCAGACAGAAAGATGGCTCTGGAAGGAAAGAGAAGGGCTGAGCACATGTAGGGAGTGGGTTTTTATACCCTCTGGAGCCTTTTGTTTGGAGTTGTTCCTGTGGCATGAACTTTGACCTGAGTCTGAGTGTGCCCTTTAGCATCTGTGGGTTAATCCTATCATGTCCTGTCTTAGAGTTTGGGTGGGGTATGTAGATTTTAGGTGTCTTTGTCTTCCTAAGCTTCTAGCTGGAGGGCTCCAACTTTCCTGAATGGATTATCACATCTGCATTTCTACAGAGCTGGTTTCCGCTTGGGGGAGGGAGACTTGGGGCTATTAAGAAAAAACTGGGCATGCTTTTCTGCCTCTTTAAGATCCTTTGAGGAAATATATTTTTCTGCCCTTTTAATATTTCCTTCTCTGGGGGGCTGACTTCCCACAAGCCCTTTTCTGAATCACAAAGCCCTGCACTCGGTCACTCACGCCCTGATTATCTCTCCTTTGGATTACTGCAATGCGTTCTACAAGGGGGTCCCCTTGAAGAGTGTTTGGAAGGTACCATTGGTCCAAAATGTAGCAAGGCAGATAGTTTTGGAGGTCCCGAGGCTGGCAACATATAATACCTCCAAGGTCCCTTCCAACTCTATTATTATCATTATCATCATCATCATCATCATCATCATCATCATCATCATCATCATCGTCGTCGTCGTCGTCGTCGTCGTCGTCGTCGTCGTCGTTGTTGTTGATGTTGTTGTTGTTGTTATTATGGATCATCGCACAGTCAGCCAGATGTTCAGACTGGATTTGGCATTTTTGTCTGCCTATCGAGTCCTTACCAAGGACCTGGGATAGGCAGATGTGGATGTTTGATGGTATTACAGATCTCGTCGCAGGATGGAAGCAGTTCCTAGTAAGGCCGCCTTTTGCAATTGACTAATGGCGAATTTGTCAATGCCAATGGTGTTCAAGTGGTGCTCCAGTTGTTTTGGGATTGCACCCAAGGCGCCTATTACTATTGGTACCACCCTTGCTTGCCTTTGCCACAGTCTTTCTATTTCTATTTGTGGGTCTTTGTATTTTGTTATCTTCTCCAGTTCTTTCTCGTCTATTCTGCTGTCTCCAGGCACTGCCACGTCCATCATTATTATTATTATTATTATTATTATTATTATTATTATTATTATTATTATTATTATTATTATTATTATTATTATTATTATTATTATTATTATTATTATTATTATTATTATTATTATTATTATTATTATTATTATTATTATTATTATTATTATTATACTTTTAGGTGAGCTACATTGGGTGCCAATCTGCTTCTGGGTACAATTGAAACATAGAATTCGAGGACTGGTGGGACATCTAAGGTCCTCTAGTCCAACCCCTGCTCAATGGTTGTCCAGTCTCCATTTGAAAACCTCCAGTGTTGGAGCACCCACAACTTCTGAAGGCAAGTTTTTCCACTGATTAATTGTTCTGACTGTCAGGAAGTTTCTCCTTAGTTCTAGGTTGCTTCTCTCCTTGATTAGCTTCCGTCCGTTGCTTCTTGTCCTGCCTTCAGGACAAGGAGAATAGATTGTCCTGGAGACTAGGTTGTCCCCCTCTTCTTTGTGGCAGCCCCTTAGATATTGGAAGGCTGCAATTATGTCGTCCCTGGTTCTTCTTTTCACTAGACTAGACATATACCCAATTCCTGCAACCGTTCCTTATATGTTTTAGCCTCCAGTCCTCTGATCATCTTTGTTGCTCTTCTCTGCACCCTTTCTAGAGTCTCAGCATCTTTTTGTGTGTGTTGTGGTGATCAGAATTGGGCACAGTATTCCAAGTGTGGCCTTATCCGTGTAGTATAAGGCTAACTAACACTTCACGTGATCTTGATTCTGTCCCTCTGCTAATGCAGCCTAGCACTGTGTTGGCTTTTTTGGCAGCTGCAGCACACGGCTGGCTCCTATTTAAGCGATTGTCCACTAGGACTCTGAGATTCTTCTCAGAAATACTTTTTTTCCTCTCTCTTAGTCTGTTCGGAAGCTCTTTGAAATACCTGCTTGGTGTTAATCACTATATGCCATTTATGCAGGATCTTTTTTTCTTTGTTTATTTATTTAGCCATACTATTCTTCCCTAAAATGCAACACAAGCCAAAACACATCCGACTTCATGTCAAATCCGTTTCCTGTTGTGACTTCCCTTTTGAGGAGTTGGCAAACTTGCAGCCAGACATTGCACAGACATTGCACAGAAGCAGCTGATTGTGTGGGTGACAATCCACAGCGGTTTATACCACAATCAGGGAGACCTGAGGCTTGTTGCCCTTTTAACTAAACCGGCTTCTCCGATGGCTTGGGGCGTCTTCCTTTTCAGGCTGTTTTTCATGCTGCTTTCCATCCTGGCTTCAGCAAGAGACGGAGGTGAGTGATCAGGCCGAAAGGCTTTAGACAGAAGTGACTGATATAGTGAATTAAAGAATAACAGAATAACAGAGTTGGAGGGGGCCTTGGAGGTCTTCTAGTCCAACCCACTGCTTGAGGAGGAGAACCATACCGTTCCAGACAAGTAGCTGTCCAGTCTTTTCTTAAGTTTCCACTGATGGAGCACCCACAACATCTGAAGGCAAGCCGTTCCACTGATTAATTGTTCTAACTGTCAGGAAGTTTCTCCTTAGTTCTAGGTTGCTTCTCTCCTTGATTAGTTTCCATCCGTTGCTTCTTGTCCTGCTTTCTGGTGCTTTGGAAAATAGTTTGACCCCCTCTTCTTTGTGGCAGCCCCTCAAAATATTGGAAGCCTGCTATCATGTTCCCCCTCGTCCTTCTTTTTACTAGGCTAGACATACCCAATTCCAGCAACCGTTCTTCATATGTTTTAGCTTCCAGCCCCACTAATCATCTTTGTTGCTCTTCTCTGTACTCTTTCTGGGCTCAATAACTGTAAGAGCTCGGACTCAATGTTTCTGCTAATTAGTCATGACCTCTCCTAGAATGTTCCATCGGATTTGCTTCTCTCTGTTTTTGCAATTCTTTTTAAAATAGGAACCACATGGATGGCTACTGCTTAGCCTGTTTGGAGGGAGGTTGGGGCTAAAGACTTGATCTGCTCCACACCAAAAAAAAAAAAGTGATTCTACGTGGTCATTCTTCCTCTCACTTTTCTTTTTCCATTTCTTTTTTTTTTGGGGGGGGGGAGAATTCATAGAAATCACTCACAATTCATAGGAATCCCTCGGTATCATAATCAAAGTAACCCTCTCACTTTCCATATCCAATTCTCTTGGGAGGGAGAAGGACTGCTGAAGGGGCTGTTGAAAGAAAAGTCTTCATCATGGTTCCGTCCAAGCCGGGGATAAACAACATGGCGACTGCTTTAGAAAGAAGGTTGTAGTTTATTGAAAAGGAGAACCAGATAGGAAGATGGATGGCAGAAAGAAGGTTGTAGTTTATTGAAAAGGAGAACCAGACAGGAAGATGGCTGGCAGAAAAAAAAAAGTGAACACATGTAGGGAGTGGGTTTTTATACCCTCTGGAGCCTTTTGTTTGGAGCTGCTTCCTGTTCCTGTTTGAGGCTATTTCCTGTGTCATGTATTCTGAGCTGAGTCTGGGTTTGCCCTTTGGCATCTGTGGGTTGATCCTATTATGTCCCAAAGGTCATGTCCTGCTTCCCTGGGGCTGGGGCTAATGACTCTTAGAGTTTGGGTGAGGTATGCAGATTTTGGGTCTTTGTCTTCTTAATGTTCCAGTTGCAACCTTTACATCTGCATTTGTATAGAAGTGGTTTCTGCTTGGGACAGAGAGACTTGGGGGCAGGGTTGGTTTCTGCTTTTAAAATCCTTTCGGGAAATATATTCTGCCCTTTTAATATTTCCTTCTTTTGGGGGGCTGACTTCCCACAGGGTGGTAGATATTTTCTTTTAGTTAGTAATGGTTTGGTGTGAAAACATGAGCTGGGAAAGTAAGTTATGGCCCTCCCCATCTTTAATCTCCGGCCTGTGGTCTCTTATAGTCCCTTTTGAGGGGTGCTTGAAGAGGTTGAAGAAGTGAAGGAGCCCATCTCATGTTCCTCCGATGGTGAGATGGAGCACTTTGTTTTTTTGAAGCTGTGGTCCCACTGTGAAGGAGATCACCCTGCCAGTTAGCGTCCAGGCTGCTCCAGGAAGCAACACTAATTTACACCAATCTTGTTCCCCTCTCAAATTAAGCCACTAGATGGCAGGAATTCAAATCAAATCACAGCCATTAATTCTGCATTTCTTGTCGATGGCTCTGGAATCACCACACGGCTGCATTGATTTGGGAAGTAATTTCTGCGCTTGTTCATGTAGGCACCAAGTGACCCCCAATTAAGGGGTAATTTGAAGAAGGAGATGAGGATGTGGCACTCAGCATAATCACTCACCTGGTGCCCCATCAGCCTTGTTTCAAAACCTTCTGCCCCCTGAAATACCCCACTGATTTTGGGTTCTCCAAACTGCTGCCTTCACTCATTGACTCTGAACAGTGCTTTGAAGTTTTGCAATGACTTGCAGCACTCACAACTTCTGAACAGCTTGCCTCCATCATCATTGATGGAGGTTTTTCATCGATGGAGGTTTTTAAGAAGAGATTGGACAGAATGCTATAGCATCTCCTGCTTGTGCAGGGGGTTGGACTAGAAGACCTCCAAGGTCCCTTCCAACTCTGTTATTCTGTTATTCTAATTAGGGTTGGATGTGGTCACAACTTTGGGCAAGATATCCATATTCAACTCAGGACATGTTTGAACAAATGCTGGGAAATTTTTTTTATACTGCACTGGTGAGATCACACTTGGAATACTGCGTCCAGTTCTGGTCACGGTGATGGAAACTAATCAAGGAGAGAAACAACCTAGAACTAAGGAGAAATTTCCTGACAGTCAGAACAATTCATCAGTGGAACAACCTGCCTCCAGAAGTTGTGAATGCTCCAACACTGGAAGTTTTTAAGAAGAGACTGGACAGCCATTTGTCTGAAATGGTATAGGGTTTCCTGCCTGAGCAGGGGGTTGGACTAGATGACCTCCAAGGTCCCTTCCAACTTCATTATTATTATTATTATTATTATTATTATTATTATTATTATTATTATTATTATTATTATTATTATTATTATTATTATTATTATTATTATTATTGTTGTTGTTGTTGTTGTTGTTGTTGTTGTTGTTGTTGTTGTTGTTGTTGTTGTTGTTGTTGTTGTTGTTGTTGTTGTTATACAAAAAGGACGCTCAGACCGTAGAAAGTGTGCAGAGAAGAACAACAATGATGATCAGGGTTCTGGTGGCTAAACCATAAGATGAACAGTTAAGGGAACTGGGTATTGTCTAGCCCAGGGGTCTTCAAACATGGTCCTTTTATGACTTGTGGACTTCAACTCCCAGAATTCCTCAGCCAGCATGGAGGAATTCTGGGAGTTGAAGTCCACAAATTATAAAAGGGCCAAGTTTGAAGACCCCTGGTCTAGTCTAACAAAGAGAAGAATTAGGGGGGAACATGATAGCAGTCTTCCAACATATGAGGGGCTGTCACCAAGACAAGGGGATTGACTTATTTTCTAGGGCATAAGTGAGCAGGACTAGAAGCAATGCGTGGATGCTTTTTAAAGAGAGATCCAATTTAGAAGTAAGGAGACATTTTCTGACAGAAAATAATTCATCAATGGAATAGCTCTCCTCCTGGGGTTGAGGGTGCTCCGGCACTGGAGGTCTTCAAGAAAAAAATGGACAACCATTTAATAATAATAATAATAATAATAATAATAATAATAATAATAATAATAATAATAATAATAATAATAATAATAATAATAATAATAATAATAATAATAATAATAATAATAATAATAATAATAATAATAATAATAATACAAAGACCTACAAATAGGAATAGAAAGACTATGGCAAAGGCAAGCAAGGGTAGTACCAATAGTAATAGGCGTCTTGGGTGCAATCCCAAAACAACTGGAGCACCACTTGAACACCATCATCGGCATTGACAAATTCGCCATCAGTCAATTGCAAAAGGCAGCCTTACTGGGAACTGCTTCCATCCTGCGACGAGATCTGTAATACCATCAAACATCCACATCTGCCTATCCCAGGTCCTTGGTAAGGACTCGATAGGTAGACAAAAATGCCAAATCCAGTCTGAACATCTGGCTGACTGTGCGATTAATAATAATAATAATAATAATAATAATAATAATAATAATAATAATAATAATAATAATAATAATAATAATAATAATAATAATAATAATAATAATAATAATAATAATAATAATAAATATATAATAATAATAATAGTTGGAAGGGGACCTTGGAGGTCATCTAGTCCAACCCCCTGCTCAGGCAGGAGACCCTATACCATTTCAGACAAATGGCTGTCCAATCTCTTCTTAAAAACCTCCAGTGTTGGAGCATTCACCGCTTCTGGAGGCAGGTGGTTCCACTGATTAATTGTCCTTACAGTCAGGAAATTTCTCCTTGGTTCTAGGTTGCTTCTCCTAGAACTTTGACTGGGATGGCATAAGGTCTTCTATCTTGGGGAAGGGGTTGGAGTAGAAGACCTCCAAGGTCCCTTCCAGCCCTAGGATTCTGTGGTTTAACTACAATCTGGGTTCCTCCTTCTCAGGTGTTAAGGCCGAGGATCCACGGGTCTCGCAACCCCAGAGGTCTGTTACGGTCGCCATAGGAGAAGACCTCCGTCTGGAGTGTGAAGTGCCGGACAAGCTTCCACCTGGTCCTGTGAAATGGTTCTTGGGTGAAGCTCCTCAGCGGAAACTCATCTATGCAGATGCCCAGACCGATGAAGACGATGAAAGAATAACAAGACATTCTCCAAATTCCAACACGGATTTCACCATCTTCATCCGCAACGTTAGTCTGGAAGACGCCGGGACTTATTACTGCGTGAAGGAGAAGACAGACTTCTGGGGAACTAACGATTGGCTTAAAGGACGTGGGACTCATGTGGTTGTGAAAGGTCAGTGTGAACAAGCTGCGGATGAAGTTTGTGTACTTGGCTTCCTGGTCTGAGGACCTGTGTGCTAGTGCTACAGCCGTGCCGGGTTCCAAATTTAGACGTGGAACACCCCAAGTCACATGAGGCCTCCAGGAACAGAATAACAGAGTTGGAAGGGACCTTGGAGGTCTTCTAGTCCAGCCCCCTCCAGTGATGGAGCACCTACAACTTCTGGAGGATTTCCACTGTTCTCACTGTCAGGAAATTTCTCCTTAGTTCTAGACTGGATCTCTCTTTGATAAGTTTCCACCCATTACTTCTTGTTTTGCCCTCAGGTGCTTTGAAGAATAGGTCAACCTCTTCTTCTCTGTGACAGTCCTTCAAATATTGGAAGACTGCTATCATGTCACCTGTAGTCCTTCTCTTTGATAGGCAGAACATATCCAGGTCTCTCAATTGATCATCGTATGTTTTAATCTTCGGACCTCTCATCATCTTTGTGGCTCTTTTCTGCACTCTTTCAATTTGTTACAGAATGCAGAATAACAGAATAAAAGAGTTGGAAGGGGCCTTGTAGGTCATCATTCTAGTCCAACCCCCTGCCTGAGCAGAAGACCTTATACCATTTCTGACAAGTGGCTGTCCAGTGTCTTCTTGAAAGCCTCCAGTGATGGAGCAGCCACAACATCTGAAGGCAAGCTGTTCCATTGACTGATTGTCCTACTAGAAAATTTCTCCTTATTTCTAGGTTGAATCTCTCCTTGATCAGATTCCATCCATTGTTCCTTGTCTGGCCTTTGTGTGCTTTGGAGAATAGCTTGTCCTGCTCCTCTTTGTGACAGTCCCTCAGATATTGGAAGACTGCTATCATGTCCTCCCTCATCCTTCTCTTCATTAGACTAGTCATATCCAGTTCTTGCAATCATTCTTCGTATGTTTTAGCCTCCAGGCTCCTAATCTACATTTAGGCAAGGAAAACCAAATGTACAGGTATAGTTTAGGGGGTACCTTGCTCAATAGCAGTAACTGTGAGAGGGACCTCAGAGTCCTAGTGGACAATCACTTAAATATGAGCCAGCCGTGTGCTGCAGCTGCCAAAAAGGCCAACACAGTGCTAGGCTGCATTAACAGAGGGATAGAATCAAGATCACGTGAAGTATTAATACCACTTTACAATGCCTTGGTAAGACCACACTTGGAATACTGCATCCAGTTTTGGTCACCATGATGTAAAAAAGATGTCGAGACTCTAGAAAGAGCGCAGAGAAGAGCAACAAAGATGATTAGGGGACGGGAGGCTCAAACATACAAGGAACAGTTGCTGGAATTGGGTATGTCTAGTTTAACGAAGAGAAGGACGAGGGGGGACATGATAGCAGTCTTCCAATATCTCAGGGGCTGCCCCAAAGAAGAGGGAGTCAAGCTATTCTCCAAAGCACCTGAAGGCAGGACAAGAAGCAACGAATGGAAACTAATCAAGGAGAGAAGCAACCTAGAACTAAGGGGAAATTTCCTGACAGTGAGAACAATTAATCAGTGGAACAACCTGCCTCCAGAAGCAGTGAATGCTCCAACACTGGAAGTTTTTAAGAAGAGACTGCACAGCCATTTGTCTGAAATGGTATAGGGTTTCCTGCCTGAGCAGGGGGTTGGACTAGATGACCTCCGAGGTCCCTTCCAACTTTATTATTATTATTATTATTAACTGCAGTGATCCACTGAATAACCGTGGCAAGCGAGGTCGTAAAATGGGGTGAAGTTCACTTAACCAATGTTTCGCTTAGTCGAGATCTACTTGTACTTTGCAGAAAAATATCTTTTTCTGGCATTTTCACTCCTTGAGAATTTTCCAGGGCCGTTTTGACGTAGACATAAACTGACATTAGGTCAAACTGAGGTTTTCGTTCTGTGCGTCACATACAACTAGACAAAGAGTTATTTCTGTAACCAGAATTGGAAATCCATCACATACAGACACATCTTCAGGGTTGCCAAGAAGAACAAATCCATCCCTTGGCTAAGCTTGTCTCTCTCTATCTTTCAATTATATTTATTGAACATGTTCGTATCATCCTAACAAACCAAAAGAAAAACGTCAAAAACAAAACAGGAAACAACACCCCCCCCCAAAAAAAAAAATTAAGAAACGTAAAGGTGACCTTGTGGCCTTCTTTTGAACGGATAATTAGATTCTGATTGTCTCTCTTCCCTCTTAAATATTTTACAAGCCCCTCCATCCATTTAGATCTTTCTCAGTCTTCAGATCCGTAAATCACCCGTTCCTTCTTTTTCTCCTTCCCCCCAAAAGTCCGTCAAAAGCTTCCAGACTTTCAAAATAAAAAAAAGTTTCTTGTTTTGTTCTCTGACCAAAGAAGTCCCTTTTGACAGTTCCCGCAATCCATCTATCCACTGCGGGAATTTCAATAGCAGGTAATCCTCGACTTACAACAATTCCTTTAGTGACCGTTCCAAGTTACGATGGCACTGGAAAAAAATGACACATTTAAATGGCCTGATCCTGGTTAGATAAATTACCCCTTTTCTTGAGTTTACAATGATGCGTGGATGAAACCACCGTCGTAAGTCCAAAACTCCACAATGAGACAGCTAATCAGGATTAAGTCAATAGGATAGGATAGGATAGGATAGGATAGAAAATATGGAATAGGATAGGGTAGGATAGGATAGGATAGACAGATTATAGAATAGAATAGAATAGAATAGAACAGAACAGAACAGAACAGAACAGAACAGAACAGAACAGAACAGAATAGAATAGAATAGAATGGAATAGAATGGAATAGAATGGAATATAGAAATTACAGACTAAACTAGACTAGACTAGACTAGACTAGACTGGAATGGAATATAGAAATTACAGACTAGACTAGACTAGATAGACTAGACTAGACTAGACTAGACTAGACTAGACTAGACTAGACTAGACTAGACAAGACAAGACAAGACTAGACTAGACTAGACTAGACTAGACTAGAATGGAATGGAATATAGAAATTACAGAGTAGACTAGACTAGATAAGATAAGAGATAAGATAACCTTTATTGTCATTTTTATATTGTGGGCACAATGGCACACATCAAAAATGAAATTTAGTTGCCCGCTCTCAAAGTGAAACACATACATGACACACACCTAAACATACTATGTACAACATATATATAGACCCACATCCCTACATATACATAGCAAATAAATATTAAATACTAAATACTAGACTAGACTAGACTAGACTAGACTAGACTAGACTAGACTAGACTAGACTAGACTAGACCAGACCAGAACAGAACAGAACAGAACAGAACAGAACAGAACAGAACAGAACAGAACAGAATAGAATAGAATAACAGAATTGGAAGGGACCTTGGAGGTCTTCTAGTCCAACTCCCTGCTCAGGCAGGAAACCCTATACCCTAAACAAACAGGTAATATCTGGGAACAAAACTGTGATTGAGTTTTCCGTTTTCAGCATGACCATTCAAGGTTTCTCTTTAGCTTCTAGAGAGTATAACTGGATCATCCCAATTGCTGCTGGGGTATCTGGCTTCATCCTGGTCAGTTTGCTCTCCACGGCGCTTTATTTCTACCTGAAGAAGAAAAGAGGTGAGTGAAATTTAATTTGGCCTATTTTTGCTGCAAGTAAAGGGATGAATAATTGAGAAGTTAATTTAGGACAGTGGTTTTTCAAACGTGGCCCCTTTAAGATGGGTGGACTTCAACTCCCAGAATTCCCCAGCCAGCACAGCTGGCAGTGGAATTCTGGGAGTTGAAGTCCACCCATCTTAAAGTGGCCACGTTTGAAAAAAACCACTGTTTTAGGCAACAGATGTAGCGCTTTAGAGATGACTGTCTTACGCGGGTGTAAAACGGAGGGGCGAGAAAACACAGGCCTTCAAGACTAATGCCAGCCCTTCAAGGTAGGCCAGGTCAGAAAACTGCACAAGTTTGACTGGAGTTGTACTTTATGAATATAAGAATCCTGACCTTCAAATACAAATAGAGGGAATGCGGGAAAAGAAATAGATGATCATTGACTGTATAATGATGAATTTTGCACATGTTTGCTAGTTCTGTTTTTTTTCTTGTTTCCAGGTCTAAGGAGCAGCGCTATAAGGTCTGTAGAAGCTTCTCTATCTTTCTGTTAGCTAGTCCTGGGAGCAGAACTTCCATTGTTAAACAAGGAGGCTAAGTGAAACACAGTAATTTTTATTTTTTTGGCTACGGTTGTTGAGTGAAACATGGCAGCTGTTAAGGGAATTACACGGTCATTAAATGAATCCAGCTTCCCCCATTGACTTTGCTTGTCGGACGTTGGCTGGGAACCTCGCAAATAGGGATCACAGGACCCTGGGATCCTGCAGCCGTCATAAATACATTGCCGGGGCCAAGCGCCCGGATTTTGATCACGTGTCCATGGGGATGCTGCCAGGGTCGTAAGTGCGAGGAGTGATTGTAAGTCCCTTTTTTTCAGTCCTGTTGTAACTCTGAATGGTCAAATGGTTGTAAGTCAAGGAATTACCTGTATTCTAGGAACAGAGACGTAAACACATTCATGCAAACACACCAGTAAAATGATTCTGGACTTCGGTTTTTCTGCCAAACACGGCAATTTGTGTCCCAAAGGTGCTTTTTCAGGAGGTAACTGGACTTTCTTGTTTTTCTTTGAAGACTTTTCACTTCTCATCCAAGAAGCTTCTTCAGCTCTGACTGGATGGTGGGGAATGGAAGGATTTATACTCCTTGCAGACAGCTGGTCATTTGCCTTCTTTTGGAGAATGATAGATAGATAGATAGATAGATAGATAGATAGATAGATAGATAGATAGATAGATAGATAGATAGATAGATAGATAGATAGATAGATAGATAGATAGATAGATAGATAGATAGATAGATAGATAGATAGATAGATAGATAGATAGATAGATAGATAGATAGATAATGATAGATGATATAGATGATAGATAGATAGATAGATAGATAGATAGAGATAGATAGATAGATAATTAGATAATGATAGATAGATAATGATAGATGATAGATAGATAGATGATAATGATAGATAGATGATAGATAATGATAGATAGATGATAGATAATGATAGATAGATGATAGATGATATAGATGATATAGATAGATAATGATAGATGATAGATAGATAGATAGATAGATAGATAGATAGATAATGATAGATAGATAGATAGATAGATAGATAGATAGATAGATAGATAGATAGATAATGATAGATAGATAATGATAGATGATATAGATGATAGATAGATAGATAGATAGATAGATAGATAGATAGATAGATAGATAATGATAGATAGATAATGATAGATGATAGATAGATAGATGATAATGATAGATAGATGATAGATAATGATAGATAGATGATAGATAATGATAGATAGATGATAGATGATATAGATGATATAGATAGATAATGATAGATAGATAGATAGATAGATAGATAGATAGATAGATAGATAGATAGATAGATAGATAGATAGATAGATAGATAGATAGATAGATAGATAGATAGATAGATAGATTTATTGTCATTTTTTACTGTGGGCACATTGGCACACATTAAAAATGAAATTTTGTTGCTTGCTCTCAAAGTGTGCACATACATAACACACATTTAAACATGCTATATACAACATATGTATAAACCTACACCTTTACATATAAATAATATATAAATCTTAATCACTGTCCATCTTGAATAAATAGCGGAAAGAGGCCACTTGGAGGAGAAGGCTTCACACCCATTTGCACCACTCAGGTGATCCTGAGGACACAGGTAAACCTCCAGGTGGCCTCAATGACTCTATAAAAGAATGCAAATGACCAGCTGTCTGAAAGGAGTATAAATCCTTCCATTCCTCCACCATCCAGTCAGAGCTGAAGAAGCTTCTGGGATGAGAAGCGAAACGTCTTCAAAGGAAAACAAGAAAGTCCAGTTGCCTGTTGAAAAAAGCATCTTTGGGACAACCAGGACCTGGATGGCCGAGAATCTGCATAAACATGCCAATTTGTGATAGAAAAATCCAGCTGCTGTGTTTTTTTCAGGCATATCCAAATTTGTGACTTCACTCCTCAGATGCCACAGTCGATGTTCAGTAGGAAAAACTAAATTTTGGGCACAGCCAGGAGCCCGATACAGGTAATCCTTGAGTTGCAACCATTCACTTAGTGACCGGTTATGATGGCCCTGAAAAAAAAGTGACTTCTGATCATTTTTTCACATTTAGTAACCGTGGCAGTATCACCAAGGTCACGTGATCAAAATTCAGCCGCTTGGCAACTGGCACGTACTTATGACGGTTGCAACGTCCTGGGATCATGAAATCCCCTTTTGCGACCTTCTGACAAGCAAAGTCAATGGGGAAGCCAGATTCACTTCACAACTGCAGTGATTCACTTCGCAACCACGGCAAGGAAGGTCATAAAAACGGGGCAAAAATCACTTAACCACTGCCTCGCTTAGTGACAGAAATTTGGGGCTCAATTGTGGTCATTAAGTCGAGGACTAAATCTGTGTCTACCCTGGCTTTCCACCTCATTTCACCGACAATCCCTATGTGTGCCGCAGGAATTCCTTTTCCTTCCGTAAGCCAACACAGTGCTGGTCTGCATTAACAGAGGGATAGAATCAAGATCACGTGAAGTGTTAATACCACTTTACAAGGCCTTGGTAAGGCCACACTTGGAATACTGCATCCAGTTTTGGTCACCACGATGTAAAAAAGATGTTGAGACTCTAGAAAGAGTGCAGAGAAGAGCAACAAAAATGATCAGGGGACTGGAGGCTAAAACATATAAGGAACCATTGCTGGAATTGGGTATGTCTGGTTTAATGAAGAGAAGGACGAGGGGGGACATGATAGCAGTCTTCCAGTATCTCAGGGGTTGCCCCAAAGAAGAGGGAGTCAAGCTCTTCTCCAAAGCGCCTGAAGGCAGGACAAGAAGCAACGGATGGAAACTAATCAAGGAGAGAAGCAACCTGGAACTAAAGAGAAACTTCCTGACAGTTAGAACAATTAACCAGTGGAACAACCTGCCTCCAGGGGCGGTGAGTGCTCCAACACTGGAAGTCTTTAAGAAGAGACTGGACAGCCATTTGTCCAAAATGGTGTAGGGTTTCCTGCCTGAGCAGGGGCTTGGACTTGATGACCTCCAAGGTCCCTTCCAACGTTATTATTATTATTATTATTATTATTATTATTATTATTATTATTATTATTATTATTATTATTATTATTATTATTATTATTATTATTATTATTATTATTATTATTATTACTATTATTATTATTATTAGTAGTAGTAGTAGTAGTAGTAGTAGTAGTAGTAGTAGTAGTAGTAGTAGTAGTATCTCACAACCAGTCCAGCAGAGGGTTGGACTAGAGGACCTCTATGGTCCCTTCCAACCATATTAGTCTATGAACCCAGATCTCGTTCTCTGGCTGTTTTTATTTGGGTTTTCAAACCCCGCTGGGGGTTTCAGGACTTGATTGCCACCACGAAGCTTGGAGCTGGATGAAGTGGCGTCCAGCTGGCCACTTTCTCCATCTCGGCCCTTTTCCTTCCCTCCATCAAGAAGTAGGCATGCCAGGTGGGGGAGGGGGAAAGGGGGGGGCAGAGAATTAAGCTTCAGCCCCTGCAGGGCTACTCTGCCCATCGCATTGAGAAAGCAGCTCCTGAGACTGGCATTAAAGGGGACAGATGGACTCCAGACCTGTAATCTGGTCTTAATTGGGGGGGAGGCAGGGGCCAGGGATTAAAAGCTGTGAGTGAGCCTGTTGAGTCTGGAAATCCGGCTAATTTGACTCCACCTGATCTGTGTTATCTATCTATCTGTCTACCTATCTATCTATCTATCTGTCTGTCTGTCTGTCTGTCTGTCTGTCTATCTATCTATCTCTATCATCTAGTTCTATCATCTATCTAATCTATATCATCTAATTTATCTCTATCATGTCTGTCATCTATTATGTATATCTATCTCAATCATCTATCATCTATCTATATAGACACTCACTTGTCTGAAAGGGTATAGGTTCTCCTGCTTGAGCAGGGGGCTGGACTAGAAGGCCTCCAAGGTCTCTATTCTATTCTATTCTATTCTATTCTATTCTATTCTATTCTATTCTATTCTATTCTATTCTATTCTATTCTATTCTATTCTATTCTATTCCATTCCTCATTCTATTCTATTCTTCTACATATCTATCATCTATCTATATCTATCTCTATCATTCATCTATCTATCCATCATCTATCTATATCATATCTCTCATCTATTTCTATCATCTAATTTCTATCATCTATCTCTAGCATGTCATATTTATCATCTCTATATCTCTATATTATCTATATCTATATAGCTATCTATCTCTCATCTCTTATCACCTATCATCGCTATATCTATCTATCTATCTGTCTGTCTATCTATCCTTCCTCCCCTTTCTCCCTGTCTCCCTTTCCATCTCCCTTTCTCTTTTCCTTCCCTTTCCTTCCCTTCCCTCCAGCTCCCCCACTCTCCTCCCCCTCCCCTTCCCTGTTCCCTTCCCCTCTTCCCTGTCCCCCTCCCCCTATTCTCCTCCTTCTCTCCCTCCTTCTTCTTCTCCTTCCCCCTCCCCCGATCCCTTTCCTCTCCCCTCTCCTTCTCCCTCCCTCTCCCTCCCCCTCCTCTGCCTCTCCCTCTCCTCTTCCCTTCCCCATCTCCCTCTCCCTTTCCTTTCCTCCCTTTCCCCTCTTCCTTCCCTCTGTCTCCCCCTCCCCTCCCCTGCCTCTCCTCCTCCCTTCCCCCTCTCTCTCCCTCCCTCTCCTTTCTCCCTCTCTCCCTTTTCTTTTTTCCTTTTCCCCTTCCCCTTCCCCCTCTCCCTCCCTCTTCCTTTCTCCCTCTCCTTCTCCTTCCTTCCTTCTTTCCATCCCCCCTCCCATCCTCCTTCCCTCCCTCTCCCCCTTTCCCCTCCCCCCTTTTTCTTGCATCTAGTGATTGCAACAAGCTTTGCCTGCTTCCTTCCAAGCTCTCTCTAACAGCCCTAAGGACGCCGCCAGGTAAACCACCTGGAGACCCAAAAGTCTGTGCCATTTCAACATTGCTGCAGAGCCCAGAATAACAAGGAACAACGTTCCACCTTTCTCTCTAGGCAGAGATGAAATAGGCACATTTAAGCGTATCACAGGCTTAAAGAGGCGAAAGCTGTCATCCTCCTCGCCTATTTTATATATATATTTACAATCCCAACCTTCCCCAGAGAGGTAGAAGGAAAGAAACTGCATCTCAAATGGCAGAGATACGTTTTGCCTTTTTGCTCTCGAAACACAGGTGCGTAATTGAAATCCTTAGCCTGTCTCAGTTCAGAAGGCATGTTTCTAGTCCTCATGAAGGTGCCTGAAGCATCGGCAAGTGTTCTCAAAAGAGTCCAGACGACACCATTCAGCTTATTTCCCTCTTACAACATTAAGCCAATCCAAGAACCTTTTTTCTTATTCTTATTCTTTTCCTGTCCGGCCATTATTGTGTGAAAACATTTGATTTCTGGTCCATCCACGAGGTCACAAAGCCGTCTCTGAAATATTCAACATGTTGTTTCGGTTGTTCTTAACATTTTCGATCAATAAATAGGATTTGATACAAAGGAGTTGGGAGAGACAGTTCAGTTGCCAAGTCAGGCCAATAACTGAGGAAACGTGGCTTGAATTTTATACACTGTTTTTATGCTTTAATATTTTATTTGTAAACACCCCGGAATCCCACCGTGAGGGAGATCGGTTGTTCTTAAATATGAAAATAAAAAAATAAATAAAATAAAATAATGAAAGATGAAAAGTGCAAAGAGGAAGTGAGGAAATTTAAGGCTCAAAATGAACTAAGGCTTGCAACCAAAGTCAAAAATAACAACAACAACAACAAAAGCTTCCTTCAACATGTAAAAAACAAGAAAAAAGTGAAGGAAATGATTGGTCCATTAGCGGGAGAAAGTGGCAAGAAGGTGACAAGCGACAGGGAGAAAGCAGAACTATTTAACTCGTTTTTTGCATCCGTCTTTACACAAAGGGAAAAAACAGTCCAACCTATCAAAAACAGTACCGTAAAAAACAGAATAGAAACACAAGTTAAAATAGGCAAGAAAATGGTAAGTGAGCACCTGTCCAGCCTAGACAAGTTCAAATCACCAGGACCAGATGGATTACACCCCAGGGTTCTCAAGGAACTGGCAGATGTGATCTCAGAACCACTGAACTATATTTTTCAAAGATCCTGGAGCACTGGGGAACTACCAGAAGACTGGAAAAGAGCTGATGTAGTTCCCATCTTCAAAAAAGGAAAAAAAATAGATCCAGGAAATGACAGACCTATCAGCCTGACCTCAATACCTGGGAAGATTCTGGAAAAGATAATCAAACAACGAATCAGCGAACACCTAGAGGCAAGCAAAGCCATTACCAAAAGCCAACATGGGTTTGTCAAAAACAGATCATGCCAGACAAACCTTATTGCATTCTTTGACCAAGTGACAAAATCAGTGGATCAGAGGAATGCTGTGGATATAATTTACTTAGACTTCAGTAAGGCATTTGATAAAGTAGATCACAACCCACTGCTTGATAAGATAGAAAAATGTGGGTTAGACAGCATCACCACCAGATGGATTCGTACAGTGGTGGGATTCAGCCGGTTCGCACCACTTTGGCAGAACCGGTAGCTAATTTTTTGTTGCCCAGGCCCAGAATGGACTTCCGGAAGCGGCATCCACACAGAGAACCGGTTGTTCACATATTTGAATCCCACCACTGGATTCGTAGCTGGCTGACCGGCCGTACCCAGCGTGGGGTCCTCAATGGAACTGCATCTACATGGAGGGAAGTGTGTAGTGGGGTGCCCCAGGGCTCTGTTCTGGCCCCAGTGCTCTTCAACAACAACAACAACAACAACAACAACAACAACAACAATAATAATTTTTAAAAATAGCCTTACTTTGTTTTGCCATGACTGTGACTCAGTTGAATCTTCCTTAAAATGTAAAATGCTAATGCTTTATTTAAAGAAAAAAACAAACAAACAAGACAACCGAAGTAATTGTTCTTTTGACATGCATTGAAACGATTAGGACATTATAAAAAGAAAAAGCATTTGCTTGCAGAAGTTACAGTATAAAGGAGCAAATATAGAAGACATATAATTTGGGGGTGTAGATATGCTTTTGAAATATGAAGAAGTGACAAAATGTTAAATGTCCATGTTCAATACTTGTGTCTCCACTATTTGTGGAGAGAAAGATAATTTGCCAGGGATTTATGTATAATAATAATAATAATAATAATAATAATAATAATAATAATAATAATAATAATAATAATAATAATAATAATAATAATAATAATAATAATAATAATAATAATAATAATAATAATAATAATAATAATAATAATAATAATAACAACAACAACAACAACAACAACAACAACAATAACAATAACTATAACTATAACTATAACTATAACTATAATAAAGTTGGAAGGGACCTTAGAGGTCATCTAGTCCAACCCCCTTCTCAGGAAAGAAACCCTATACCATTTCAGACAAATAGCTGTCCAGTCTCTTCTTAAAAACTTTCAGTGTTGAAGCATTCACAACTTCTGGCGGCAGGTTGTTCCACTGGTTAATTTTTCTCACTGTCAGGAAGTTTCTCCTTAGTTTCCATCCGTTGCTTCTTGTCCTGTCTTCAGGCCCTTTGGAGAATAGATAGATGGGGAACTCATCAAATTTGCAGACGACACCAAGCTGGCAGGAATAGCCAACACTCCAGAAGACAGGCTTAAGATACAGGAGGATCTGGACAGACTTGAACACTGGGCGCTATCTAACAAAATGAAATTCAATGGTGAAAAAAGTGAGATTCTACATTTAGGGAAGAAAAACCAAATGCACAGGTACAGTATGGGTCAGTGATGGCGAACCTTTTAGACACCGAGTGGCCAAAAACCGCCCCAACTTTATTATTATTATTATTATTGTTGTTGTTTTGTTGTTACTATTATTATATAAATAATAAAATTAAAAATAAATAAATAATAATAATAATAATAAATAATAAATAATAAATAATAAATAAATAATAATAATAATAATAATAATAATAATAATAATAATAATAATAATAAAATAAAATAAAATAAAATAAAATAAAATAAAATAAAATAAAATAAAATAAAATAAAATAAAATAAATAATAAAAATGGCCATGGGGTCTCCTAATCCCTCTCTGCATTTTCTCTTCAGGTCTGACACCTCTTTACCACAAAAACAACAACCTTATAAACAGGTAAGAGTGACAAAGTTACTTTTAAAATTACAGCTAGTCCTCGACTTAACAACGATTCATTTAGTGACCATTGCAGTGAAACATGTGACCGTTTTTCACACTTATGCCCGCTGCAACATCCCTATGGGCACATGATCAGAATTCAGCCACTTGACAACCGACTCATATTTATGACGGTCGCGGTGTCCCGGGGGAGAGTCACGTGATCCCCTTTTGCGACCTTCTGGCAAGCAAAGTCAATGGGGAAGCCAGATTCACTTAACAACTATATTACCAACTTAACAACTGCAGTGATTCACTTCACAGCGGTGGCAAGGAAGAGTCATAAAATGGGGCAAAACTCACTTAACAACAGCCTCACTTAGTGACAGAAATTTGGGGCTCAATTGTGGTCGTAAGACGAGGACTTCTGCTCTGAAATAGGAATTCTGGAGAATGTCCTTTTAGGCTGACCCCATTTCCAGTTTCAAATAGTTTCGCAGCTATTTGTGGTAAGTTCGCAATATACTTAAACTAGTTCTGGTGAATCCAAGGGCGGTTTTACCCAATCCTGACCATTTCCAGATATATGGACTTCAACTCCCAGAATGCCACAGCGAGCAGAGCCATTGCTGAGAATGGTGGGAGTTGAAGTCTACTCACCTTCAATTTGTCAAGGTTGGAAAGAAAACAATCCTGTCCTAGGAAATATATCTTTCACCACGGATTAAGCTTAGTCAGTCTTTACATTGGTTAATATATTTTTTTATCCTGTCTTTACTACTTAAAAAGTAACTCAAGGAGGTGAACAAATCTAATAGTCCTTCCTCCTCTCTATTTTTCCCACAACAACAAAACCTTTGAGGTGGGTTAGGCTGAAAGAGACTGCCCAAAGTCACCCAGCCGGCTTTCATGCCTAAGGCGGGACTAGAACTCACCGTCTCCTGGTGATTGGCCCAAAGTCACCCAGCCGGCTTTCATGCCTAAGGCAGGACTAGAACTCACAGTCTCCTGGTGATTGGCCCAAAGTCACCCAGCCGGCTTTCATGCCTAAGGCAGGACTAGAACTCACAGTCTCTGGGATTGAAAGTCGGCTTCATGCCTACAAAGTCACCCAGCCGGCTTTCATGCCTAAGGCAGGACTAGAACTCATAGATTGGCCCAAAGTCACCCAGCCGGCTTTCACGCCTAAGGCAGGACTAGAACTCACAGTCTCCTGGTGATTGGCCCAAAGTCACCTATCTGGTTTTCATGCCTAAGGCAGGACTAGAACTCACAGCCTCCTGGTGATTGGCCCAAAGTCACCCAGCTGGCGTTCATGCCTAAGGCAGGACTAGAACTCACAGTCTCCTGGTGATTGGCCCAAAGTCACCCAGCCGGCTTTCATGCCTAAGGCAGGACTAGAACTCATAGTCTCCTGGTGATTGGCCCAAAGTCACCTATCTGGCTTTCATGCCTAAGGCAGGACTAGAACTCACAGTCTCCTGGTGATTGGCCCAAAGTCACCCAGCCGGCGTTCATGTCTAAGGCAAAACTAGAAATCACAGTGTCCTGGTGATTGTCCCAAAGTCACCCAGCTGGCTTTCACGCCTAAGGCAGGACTAGAACTCACAGTCTCCTGGTGATTGGCCCAAAGTCACCCAGCCGGCTTCCATGCCTAAGGCAGGACTAGAACTCACCATCTCCTGGCTTCTAGACTAGCACCTTAAATATTAGACCAAAACAGGTCTGCAAACAATTAGCGTTTACCTCGGTTAATGTGGTTTGAGGTTTGTGTGGAGGTGTCCTTTTTAGTTTATCGTTCGCTGTATTCTGAGTCCGCGGAAGATGTGTTAATTTTGCACCCGTTGGGCCCCTTGTGGAGTGCAGCCATTGGAGTTTAAATCCTGAGGAAACAGCTCATTCTTGCTTTTTCTTCCAGACTTCTGGGGATAAAGAGATTGTCTACGCTGACTTGAAGGACCCAAGGGGATCGCAGATTCCTAGGAAAATCGATTTGGAAAGGCACTCGGAATATGCCACCATTAAGGGAGCACCAACTGGGGCTGCAGACGAAGGGACTTTTCACCGCCTGAGTCTCTGACATCAGAAAAGAAGCAGAAATGGAGACGAGGTCTCGTCTGTTTCGCACACAGAGCCGCAAACATCGTTTGACATTTTGCGTTTCTGAACCGAACCCTAACAGAACCTCGGAGTTTCGCCTGATTCTAGACACGGATGCTTGCCTGTCGTAAAGCAGGCACATCAAAATGGCTGTGTAAAAAATATGCTATAAAACACAAAAAGATACAAAACATAATGGACTAAAACATACGAAGAAGGGTCGTGGGAATAGGGCACGTTGGATTGAATGGAAAGAAGGACGAGGGGTGACACGATAGCAGTCTTCCAATATTTGAGGGGCTGCCGCAAAGGAAAAAAAAGGGGGGGGGTTCAACTTATTTTCCAAAGCACCTGAAGGCAGGATAAGAAGCGACGGATGGAAAATAATGAAAGAAAAAAACCCACCTCGAATTAAGGAAAAAATTCCTGACAGTTAGAACAATTAATCAGTGGAACTGCTTGCCTCCAAAAGTTGTGGGTGCTCCATTGCTGGAGGTTTTTAAGAAGAGATTGGACAGCCATTTGTCTGAGATGGTATAGAGTTTCCTGCTCAAGCAGAGGGTTGGGCTAGAAGACCTCTAAGGTCCCTTCCAACTCTGTTATTCTGTTGTTCTGTTAGGGAGAGAAGCAGCCTAAAACTAAGGAGAAATTTCCTGACAGTTAGAACAATTAACCAGTGGAACAACCTGCCTCCAGAAGCTGTGAATGCTCCAACACTGGAAGTCTTTAAGAAGAGACTGGACAGCGATTTGTCTGAAATGGTACAGGGTTTCCTGCCTGAGCAGGGGGTTGGACTAGAAGACCTCCACGGTCCCTTCCAACTCTGTTGTTCTGTTATCTGTTAAAGGGCACTGTTATAATTGGCATACATTTGGGGGGGGGGGGGAATTGAAACACCCTTATGCAAATATTGGCAGAAATACACACCAAAGCATAGCCCAATCTTAATAGGGCTATATATTTCCACTTCCCAGAAAGTCCTCGACTTACGACAATTGGGACCAGAAGGTCCGTTGCTAACCAAGGCGGTTGTAGAGTTAAGAGTTGTCTTTGGTGAGATGGGTGGCGTAAAAGTTTGATAAACACACGAACGAACAAACAAATGAATAAGTCATAAGCAATTTTGCTACCTTTTAGCCAGGGAGATCACTGCAGTTGTTAAGTGAATCACACGGTCATTAAGCGAATCCTTCTTCCCCCCCCCCCCAGTGACTTTGCTCATGGGAAGCCAGCTGGGAAGGTCTCTAGTGGTGATCACGTGATTCCAGGACGCTGCCACCCGTCACAAAACACATGCTGGTTGCCGAATCCTTGAACTTTGATCACATGATAGTGGGGAATGCGGCAATGGTCGTAAGTACGAGGAGTGGCCGTAACCTCCTTTTTTCAGTGCTGTTGAAAGCTTTGAACGGTCACTAAACGAATGGTCATAGGTGGAGGACCACCAGTAGGTGGATACGTTGCTGAAGTCACCGAGCAGACTTGGCGATGCTTTGAAAAGATGCTCAGAATTTAATTTAATGAACAGAAGTTGACTCAGGTGCTCAGCTTGCGAAACAGAGATAAACAGAAATTGGTCGTCGTTTCTTGATGGAGAAGCTCCTGCTCATTATAAAAAGCCGTGAACTCCAGGAAAGTTTCCTTCCATTGCTTCTTCTTTTCTTGTTTTTCTGCAACACGTAAAATGGAAAAACTTCAAAAGACGAGAGGAAGGAGGGGATGCGGTAAGGAGCCCCAGGGAAGGTGTGAATGCTGTTTTTTTTTCTTCTCTTTTGCCCTGAGGCCGGTCTTTACCGCTAAGATATTACATGGTAACCTAGCCACTGATGGAACAGCCCTGCTGGATGGATTATCTTTGGATGCCAAAAGCGAGCATCTGCCTTGAATACACAGAGATATTGACCAGATGAATAACGCAGTCCTAGGCTGCATTAACCGAGGGACAGAATCAAGATCAAAGAGAGAAGCAACCTGGAATTAAGGAGAAACTTCCTGACAGTGAGGACAATTAACCAGTGGAACAGCTTGCCTTCAGAAATTGTGGGCGCTCCATCACTGGAGGTTTTTAAGAAGAGACTAGACAGTCACTTGTCTGAGATGGTATAGGTTCTCCTGCTTGAGCGGGGGGTTGGACTAGAAGACCTCCAAGGTCCCTTCCAGCTTCTATTCTATTCTATTCTATTCTATTCTATTCTATTCTATTCTATTCTATTCTATTCTATTCTATTCTATTCTATTCTATTCTATTCTAAAGATCACATGAAATGTTAATACCACTTTACAAGGCCTTGGTAAGGCCACATTTGGAATCCTGCATCCAGTTTTGGTCACCACGATGTAAAAAAGATGTTGAGACTCTAGAAAGAATGCAGAGAAGAGCAACAAAGATGATTAGGGGACTGGAGGCTAAAGCATATAAGGAACGGTTGCTGGAATTGGGTGTGTCTAGTTTAATGAAGAGAAGGACTAGGGTGACAGGATAGCAGTCTTCCAATATCTCAGGGGCTGCCCCAAAGAAGAGGGAGTCAAGCTATTCTCCAAAGCGCCTGAAGGCAGGACAAGAAGCAACGGATGGAAACTCATCAAGGAGAGAAGCAACCTGGAACTAAGGAGAAATTTCCTGACAGTTAGAACAATTAACCAGTGGAACAACCTGCCTCCAGAAGCAGTGAATGCTCCAACACTGGAAGTCTTTAAGAAGAGACTGGACAGCCATTTGTCTGAAATGTTACAGGGTCTCCTGCTTGAGCAGGGGTTGGACTAGAAGACCTCCAAGGTCCCTTCCAGTTCTGATAATCCATTAGTTGCCAGTCTTGCTGGTTGCATGTAAAGTATGCTCTTCCTGTGTTTGGCCAGAGAAGAAAGGGTTAGAGGTGATGTCCATTAGGGCAGGGCTTTTCAACCTTTTCACCGATTGTACCACTTTTAGGATATGGCAATATTCGAGTACCACCTAGCAAGGTGTCAAAAACTTGATGACCAAAAAAAAAAAACCTGTTCAAAGTTGCAATTGCACTGAAATGACTTATGACCATTTTCACACTTATGACCATTACAGCATGCCCAGGGTCATGTGATTTATATTTGGATGCTTGGCAACTGATTCATATTTATGATGGTCACAGTGTCCTAGGGTCATGTGATCCCCTTTTGCAACCTTTTGACAAGTAAAGTCAATGGCAGGGCTGCTGGTGGCCAAGTGCTAAGGCAGGACTTCCCTCCCTCCTTCCCTGCCTCCCTCTTTCTCATGCCCACCTCCTTCTGAAGGAAGAATTTGAACCCCCTCCCCATATTTTCTCTCTTCCATATATTCAACAAACAAGGAAAAGCCTCCAGAAACAGAAAAGACAAACTGCTGAGTGAACTAGCTTAAAAAGGCACATTTCCCTTTAAGAATTAGCTACTGGCTAGAAAGGAAAGTAAGGAAGAAAAAAAAAATGTAGTAAGTATTGGCTGCTGGCTAAGGCAGCCTCCCCAAATGGCTCCATTCATAAGTAAAAGAATCTACAGGTAAAATCCATTCAGGAGAAAAATACTTCAAAATCCCTTGCAGCAAAACTTACAGCTAACAATAGCAGAGCAATAGAAGCTAACAGGAGACATCAGCCATCAGCCAAATAGAAATTGCCAAACACTCCTTAAGAACACAAAGCCCACATTGCACAAATCCCAGAACTTCAAAGTCACAAAAGCACATAAGAATCCTTCCACTCTCCATCTCCTCCCTATTTCTCATGGGGGAGGGTGAGCCAGAACTGAGCCTGGGCCCTTTGTCTCTCCCCAGCCACTCTGCAGCTCCAGAGGACTCTCTCACTGGAAGTCCTTGCCTGCGCTGGCTCTTTCCCTCCCCCACTACACTTGGCTAGGCAGGGCTGCGTACCACCTGCCACTCGTTAATGTACCACAAGTGGTACGCGTACCACAGGTTGAAAAGCCTTGGACTAGACAGTCACTTGTCTGAGATGGTATAGGTTCTCCTGCTTGAGCGGGGGGCTGGACTAGAAGACCTCCAAGGTCCCTTCCAGCTTCTATTCTATTCTATTCTATTCTATTCTATTCTATTCTATTCTATTCTATTCTATTCTATTCTATTCTATTCTATTCTAAAGATCACATGAAATGTTAATACCACTTTACAATGCCTTGGTAAGGCCACACTTGGAATCCTGCATCCAGTTTTGGTCACCACGATGCAAAAAAGATGTTGAGACTCTGGAAAGAGTGTAGAGAAGAGCAACAAAGATGATCAGGGGACTGGAGGCTAAAACATATAAAGAACGGTTGCTGGAATTGGGTATGTCTAGTTTAATGAAGAGAAGGACTAGGGCAGGGGTAGGCAACCTTGGCTCTTTTATGACTCGTGGACTTCAACTCCCAGAATTCCTGAGCCAGCATAGCTGGACTAGGGTGACATGATAGCAGTCTTCCAATATCTCAGGGGCTGCCCCAAAGAAGAGGTCCACCTATTCTCCAAACCATCTGAAGGCAGGACAAGAAGCAATGGATGGAAACTCATCAAGGAGAGAAGCAACCTGGAACCAAGGAGAAATTTCCTGACAGTGAGAACAATTAACCAGTGGAACAACCTGCCTTCTGAAGTTGTGGGTGCTCCATGACTGGAGGTTTTCAAGAAGACATTGGTCAACCATTTGTCTGAAATGTTATAGGGTCTCCTGCTTGAGCAGGGGGTTGGACTAGAAGACCTCCAAGGTCCCTTCCAGTTCTGATAATCCGTTAGTTGCCAGTCTTGCTGGTTGCTTGTAAAGTATGCTCTTCCTGTATTTGGCCAGAGAAGAAAGAGTTAGAGGTGATGTCCATTAGGGTGCTGTGCCACATCTGCAGCCCTCATGGACCACAGACCTTGCGTGAAGCCACAATGCACAACTGCTGAGGCTTCATCACACACGTTGGATGCTACATGTAACCTGGGTCCAGATTACAGGTAATCTTCAGCTTACAACATCACTGGAAAAAAAAGTGATTTATGATCGTTTTCACGCTTACGACCGTTGCAGCCTCTCCATGGTCAGGTGATTAAAATTCGGACGCTTGGCAACTGACTCCTATTTATGACAGTCGCAGTGTCCCTGGGTCACGTGATCCCCTTTTGAAACCTTCTGACAAGCAAAGTCAACGGGGAAGCCAGATTCGTTTCACAATTGTGTTACTAACTTAACAACGGCAGTGATTTACTTAACCACTGTGGCAAGAAAGGTCGTAAAATGGGGTGAAACTCAACAAATGTCTCATTTAGCAACATAAATTTTGGGCTCAGTTAGGGTCGTAAGCCGAGGACTACCTGTATCTCTTGTATTACATCCAGCCAACCCACCAGGATCAGAAGACAGGGTCCCATGGATTAGGGATGTCCATCTGAGGTTGCTGCAACAGTTGGGAGGACTGTTCATAATTCACTTTTTCAGTGCCATTGTGTCAAGGTAATGATTTAGAAGCCTGATGTAATGTAAGATGTCTGATGTAATGTCGGGAATGACTCAGCAGGGTCTATGTCCCTTTAAGAGCCAGCAGGGTCTGTGTCTCTTTAAGAGCCTTTGTATAAAAGGCAAGGCTCTGCTGCTGTGTTCTCTCTCTTCCGTTTTCCTGCTGTAACCAGTGGTGGGATTCAAATATGTGAACAACCGGTTCTCTGTGTGGATGCCGCTTCCGGACGTCCGTTCTGGGCCTGGGCAACAAAAAATTAGCTACCGGTTCTGCCGAACTGGTGCGAACTGGCTGAATCCCACCACTGGCTGTAACTGTGGTGAGTTGGATCCTGCTGTATTAGCACGTGTTCTTTATATTGTTCCTGATGCATGATATTGTAGATAGTGTAATATAAACCACCATTTAATATAGACCACTGTTTACTGTGTTTTACTCCTGGGTTATCTCGGCTCAATAAGTCTGTGCACGCTCTGACACATTGCAACTTCAAAGGGCGGCTAAACGAACGATTGTAAGTTGAGGACTAGCTGACTACCTGTAATTTAAAAAAAAAAATACATAGTAAAAAGAGGCATTCTCTGCCTTGGCTTCCCCCCCCCCCGCCTACCCCCCCCCCGCCAGCTACTGACCGCTTTCAACATTTATATTTTGCTTTAATTTTTTTGCAATGCTTGTTAAGTCATTTTCAGGTTGTTGTTGTTTTTTTTTTATCTACTTCTGTTTGTTTCAAAAGCCATATTCTAAATCTCTTAGCTTGCCTTGCTGTCTTGCAGGTTGTATGTAAAAGAACCGTTCCCGCTTGAGTTTGGGTTAGGCTTCTTTTACGAATCTAGGAATATCTATGAATATAATTGACTACGTAGTCAATGTCTCCATCGGCGCACGGTCTGCAGTTTTATCTCCCAATCAAATCGCTGACATGTTTCTTTGCCCCATGATTGGGTCAGATTGATTCTTCCGCTGTCGCCGTACATCTCGATAAATTGTGATGCGTTTCATTTCTACGCCATCCTGAGGAAGGCTCCCCACTGCTTCTGCAGAAAGAAGTCGAGCTTTTCAAAACCTCAGGTGTTGTGCAGTTTGAAAACAGAAAAAGTCAAAGGGGCTCTCAGACATTTGAACCGACTGAGGAAATTTAAAATATTTCCTCGGATCTCAGTTTGAGTCCCCAGAAAGATGAGCTGGTGAAGCCCATCATTAATGGGCAGGGAGGAACTCAATGCATCTCAATATTTGGCAGAAAAATGTTGGAGATGTGTAGTAGCGATGCAGAAAAAACATTGTTATTTTGAGGAGTTTAGTGACATGTTTTGATTTTTCCTTTACATTAAGAAAAATCCAGAAGCTTAGAGCTCGTTCTGAGCCAACGTGCTTGTTTTTCGCTCCTTGAATAAAAGAGGATGGGGAAAAGCTTCTCGTAGCTGCAAAGCTTTTCTTATTGTAAAAATCTCTGACTTTTCATTCCCATCACAGAGTCAGGTGCCAATCAGTCTCCTGACCATATAAAGTTTCATAATAAATGAATGTGGGTCTGTAACTGGCTGACAAACCGTACTCAATGAGTCGTCCTTAAGAGTACTATATCTACATGGAGGGAAGTAAGCAGCGGGGTACCACAAGGTTCCGTCTTAGGCCCAATAATCTTCAATATCTTCACAAACAATTTAGGTGAGGGAATAGAAGGGGAACTCATCAAATTTGCAGATGACACTAAGCTGGCAGGAATAGCCAACACCCCAGAAGACAAACTCAGGATCCAAAAGGATCTTGACAGACTTGAACAATGGGTCCTATCCAACAAAATGAAATTTAATGTGGGGAAAAAAAATGGTTTTACACTTAGGCAGGAAAACCGAAGGTACAAGTACAGATTTGGTGAGACCTGGCTCAAAAATAGTAACTGTGAGAGGGACCTTGGAGTCCTAGTGGACGATCAGTTAAACATGAGCCAGCTGTGCGGCAGCAGCCAAAAAAGCCAATACAGTCCTTGGTTGTATAAACAGAGGCATAGAATCAAAATCACGTGAACTATTAGTACCGCTTTATAAAGCCTTAGTAAGAGCACACCTGCATCCAGTTTTGGTCACCACATTACAAAATAGATGTTGAGACTTTGGGAAAAGGGCAGAGAAGAGCAACAAAAATGATCAGGGGCTGGGGGCTAAAACATATAAAGAACGGTTGCAGGAACTGGGTATGTCTAGTCCACGGGTCGGCAACCCGCGGCTCCGGAGCCGCATGCGGCTCTTTGAGGCATCACCTGCGGCTCCGGAGCCTCCGCCGCCATTTTGGGGAGCGCATGAGCACGTGCGCGGGCAAGCGCGCATGCACGGGCGGGCGCGCGTGCGCATGTGCGAACGGGTGCGCATGCGCGAACAGGCGTGCATGCGCGAACGGGCATGCGCGAACGGGCATGCGCGGGTGCGCGCACGTGCGCGGGTGCGCGCACATGCGCGGGTGCGCGGGCGGGTGCGGCTCCCAGGGTTTTTTTTTTTTAGGGAAACGGGTCCGTGCGGCTCGTTGGATGTTTCGGCTGGCCGACCCATGGTCTAGAACGGGTGCATGCGCACCTGTTCGCGCACGCGCACCCGCCCGCGCTTGCGCACCCGCCCGCGCATGCGCACCCGCCCGCACACGTGCGCATGCGCTCCCCAAAATGGCGGCGGAGGCTCCGGAGCCGCAGGTGATGCCTCAAAGAGCCGCATGCGGCTCCGGAGCCGCGGGTTGCCGACCCGTGGTCTAGTCTAATGAAAATAAGGGCTAGGGGTGACATGATAGCAGTGGTCCAATATCTGAGGGGTTGCCACAAAGAAGAGGGAGTCCACCTATTCTCCAAAGCACCTGAAGGCAGGACAAGAATAGAATCAAGATCATGTGAAGTATTAATACCACTTTACAAGGCCTTGGTAAGACCACACTTGGAATCCGGCATCCAGTTTTGGTCACCACGATGTAAAAAAGATGTTGAGACTCTAGAAAGAGTATAGAGAAGAGCAACAAAGATGATTAGAGGTCTGGAGGCTAAAACATATAAGGAACGGTTGCTGGAATTGGGTATATCTAGTTTAATGAAGAGAAGGGCGAGGGGTGACACGATAGCAGCCTTCCAGTATCTCAGGGGCTGCCCCAAAGAAGAGGGAGTCAAGCTATTCTCCAAAGCGCCTGAAGGCAGGACAAGAAGCAACGGATGGAAACTAATCAAGGAGATAAGCAACCTGGAACTAAGGAGAAATTTCCTGACAGTTAGAACAATTAACCAGTGGAACAACCTGCCTCTAGAAGCTGTGAATGCTCCAACACTGGAAGTTTTAAAGAAGAGACTGGACAGCCATTTGTCTGAAAGGGTATAGGGTTTTCTGCCTGAGCAGGGGATTGGACTAGAAGACCTTCAAGTTCCTTTCTAACTGTTATTCTGTATTCTCCATCACTGGAATAAATAATTATTTATTAGCCCATTATTTGAGCTAACTCAGTTGTTTGGGGTATTACCCTTCTGAATTTGTAAAGCAATAAAAAAGCTGAAATAAAATCGACAGCAGAGTTGAGGTCAGGTGATTTTTGACTTTGCATCCACTTCATTTAATGTCCGGCTCCAGAGCTGATCACTAAACGAGGACTATCCATATTGTCATGTCCTTGCTTTAAAAGTGTGACCTTTCCAGAGTTGGGCAGGCTTTAAATGGTGCTAATAAATGAAGAAAGGATGAATAAAATGCTCTCTTTAAAGCTTCTCATTTTCTACTTACCAATAACTGTACAAGAACGACAGATAGAAAAAGCATCTTTCAAAATTCTGTTTGTTCTAATTGTGTCTTCAAAGGGCAAAGTCTAGAATTTCACTACCTCCCTCTGGGCAATGAAACATTTTGCTCTATTAAGATTGTTAATGTTATGTAATAAATTAATAACAAGAAACATTGATTGAAAAAAAAAAAACTATTAGCAAGAACTAAGCTGGGGAAGAGAAGGCACTTACAGTATAATCTTCAGCTAACAGAGTCTTCAGTTCCAGGTGCTTTAATGAAGCAGAAAATAGAATATTAAAAGCAGCAGCAGCAGCAGCGTTTGCAGCAGAAAACAAACTGTCACAAATGAAACCTCTGAAATCCATACAGAAATTAAAAGGATCTTTGGAAACATGACAGCAGGGTGGCGGGAGAAATTCAGAATTATGACAAGGAGCGGTGCAGAGGGCTTGCACTTTCAAAACCTGAAGTAGGGAATAATTTGAAACTGCATTAAAAGGACCAACTTCGAAGTTTTATATAGCAAAGTGCATTGGCACAGAATAGGGAATGGAATGGAATGGAATAGAATAGAATAGAATAGAATAGAATAGAATAGAATAGAATAGAATAGAATAGAATAGAATAGAATAGAATAGAATAGAATAGAATAGAATAGATGATAAAAATAGAATAGAATAGTAATAATAATAATAATAATAATAATAATAATAATAATAATAATAATAATAATAATAATAATAATAATAATAATAATAATAATAATAATAATAATAATAATAATAATAATAAGTTGGAAGGGACCTTGGAGGTTATCTAGTCCAACCCCCTGCTCAGGCAGGAAACCCTATACCATTTCGGACAAATGGCTGTCCAGTCTCTTCTTAAAAACTTCCAGCGTTGGAGCATTTACAGCTTCTGGAGGCAGGTTGTTTCACTGGTTAATGAAATAACAGATGATAGAAATAGAATAGTATAGAACAGAATAGAATAGAATAGAATAGAATAGAATAGAATAGAATAGAATAGAATAGAATAGAATAGAATAGAATAGAATAGAATAGAATAGAATAGAATAGAATCTGGAAGGGACCTTGGAGATCTTCTAGTCCAGCCCTCTGCTCAAGCAGGAGAACCTATACCACTCAAACAAGTGATTGTAAATCAAGATGTTGGCTTTCCCAGCCCAATTACAACAGTCCTCAACTTACAACATTTAGTGACCGTTCGAAGTTACAACAGCACTAAAAAAAGTGACTTATGACCATTTTTCACATTTACGACCGTTGCGGCATCCCCCCCTGGTCACATGAACAAAATTCAGACGCTTGGCAACTGACTCGTATTTATGACGGTTGGAGTGTCCCCCAGGGTCACGTGATCCCCTTTTGCGACCTTCCGACAAGCAAAGTCAACGGGGAACCCAGATTCACTTAACAACCGTGTTATTACCTTTTAACAACTGCAGTGATTCACTTACCAACCGTGGCAAGAAAAATGTAAAGTAAAATGGGGCAAAACTCACTTAACCTATATCTCGTTTAGCAACAGACATTTTGGGCTAAAATGGTTGTAAGTCGAGGACTACTCATACAGGGAGTCCTCTACTTACGACCATTCATTTAGAGACCATTTGAAGTGACAATGGCACTGAAAAAAGTGACATGATTATTTTTCACACTTATGACCGTTGTACCCTCCCCCACGGTCACGTGATCAAAATTGCAAGGCTTGGCAACTGGCATGTATGTATGACGGTTGCAGTGTCCCAGAGTCATGCAATCCCCTTTTGCAACCCAGAGTCAGCTCAGCAAATTAACAGCTCGACGTACGCAGAAGTCCATCCTGTTATAAATATTGCACAGAGTAGATGCAACATGCGCATAAAAACCGGGCAGAGATTCAGATAGCAATAGCACTAGGACTTAGACTTATATGCCGCTTCATAGTGCTTTTACAGCCCCCTCTAAGAGGTTTACAGAGTCAGCCTCTTGCCCCCCAACAATCCGGGTCCTCATTTTACCGACCTCAGAAGGATGGAAGGTTGAGTCAACCTTGAGCCAGTCAGGATCGCAACTCCAGGCTGTGGGCAGAGTCAGCCTGCAATAGTGCATATCTAACCACTGCACCACCATGGCAGATAGATAGATAGATAGATAGATAGATAGATAGATGATAGATAGATAGATAGATAGATAGATAGATAGATAGATAGATAGATAGATAGATAGATAGATAGATAGATAGATAGATAGATAGATAGATAGATAGATAGATAGATAGATAGATAGATTGGATGGATGGATGGATGGATGGATGGATGGATGGATGGATGGATGGATGGATGGATGGATGGATGGATGGATAGAATGTGATTAGACTGAGATAAAGATATAGACAGACAAAAAGATAGACATAGAGAGAAATAAATGATATAGATAGACAGACAGACAGACAGACAGACAGACAGACAGACAGATGATAGATAGATAGATGATAGATGATAGATGATAGATGATAGATGATAGATGATAGATGATAGATGATAGATGATAGATGATAGATGATAGATGATAGATGATAGATGATAGATGATAGATGATAGATGGATGAATATCGCCCTTAGACTTATATACTGCTTCACAGTGCTTTACAGCCCTGTTGAAGCAGTTTACAGAGTCAGCCTATTTGCCCCCAACAATCCGGGTCCTCATTTTACCAACCTCGGAAGGATGGAAGGCTTGAGCCAGTCAGGATCAAACCCCTGGCAGTGAGCAGTGTGTTAGCCTGCAACACTGCATTCTAACCACTGCACACCACCAGGGCTCTTAAAGATGCCTCTTTGTGGCTGCCATCTTGACTTTTCCTGACCACCCCTTACCGACACCTGCCAGTTTCACTTCGCCGATGAATATAATCCGAGGCATTCCCCAGAACGGATCTAAGGACCAGACTTGCATAAGAACAAGGGTGATAACCCTCCGTCGGGATGTAACGCCAGGCAGGGACGCGTAGCAAGTAACGAAAGTTATCACAGTGATGTCAAGATGATTTATTCGTAAGCCATATTAGGTTTAAATGTTTCATCCAAACAAGGTTGGGCCCCTTGTAAAGGTTCCTTATCTCTTTTTATATTCAGTGAAATGATCTATAATGGATGAGCTGTGGATATAATTTACTTGGACTTCAGTAAGTCATTTGATAAAGTAAACCACAACCTACTACTTGATAAGATAGAAAAATGTGGGCTAGACAGCATCACCACCAGATGGATCCGGAGCTGGCTGACCGGCCGTACTCAGCGTGTGGTCCTCAATGGAACCGCATCTACATGGAGGGAAGTGTGCAGTGGGGTGCCCCAGGGCTCTGTTCTGGGCCCAGTGCTCTTCAACATCTTCATCAACGATTTGGACGAGGGGATAGATGGGGTACTCATCAAATTTGCAGACGACACCAAGCTGGCAGGAATAGCCAACACTCCAGGCTTAAGATACAGGAGGATCTGGACAGACTTGAACACTGGGCACTATCTAACAAAATGAAATTCAGTGGTGAAAAAAGTAAGGTTCTACATTTAGGCAAGAAAAACCAAATGCACAGGTACTGTATAAGTGGTACCTTGCTCAATAGTAGTAACTGTGAGAGGGATCTCGGAGTCCTAGTGGACAATCCCTTAAATAGGAGCCAGCCGTGTGCTGCAGCTGCCAAAAAAGCCAACACAGTGCTAGGCTGCATTAACAGAGGGATAGAATCAAGATCACGTGAAGTATTAATACCACTTTACAATGCCTTGTAAGGCCACACTTGGAATACTGCATCCAGTTTTGGTCACCACAAAGTAAAAAAGATGTTGAGACTCTAGAAAGAGTACAGAGAAGAGCAACAAAGATGATCAGGAGACTGGAGGCTAAAACATATAAGGAACGGTTGCTGGAATTGGGTATGTCTAGTTTAAATGAAGAAAAGGACGAGGGGGGACATGATAGCAGTCTTCCACTATCTCAGGGGCTGCCCCAAAGAAGAGGGAGTCAAGCTATTCTCCAAAGCACCTGAAGGCAGGACAAGAAGCAACGGATGGAAACTCATCAAGGAGAGAAGCAACCTAGAACTAAGGAGAAACTTCCTGACAGTGAGAACAATTAACCAGTGGAACTCCTTGCCTCCAGAAGCGGTGAATGCTCCAACACTGGAAGTTTTTAAGAAGAGACTGGACAGTCACTTGTCTGAAATGGTATAGGGTTTCCTGCCTGAGCAGGGGGTTGGACTAGATGACCTCCAAGGTCCCTTCCAACTTTATTATTATTATAGTTTTTACTCAAAGGCCGTCATTTTGGGCCCAGGCAAATTATTTTTGGTATCAGGGAATTAACCACAGGAAGGACATATCGAAAGAAAAGGAAACTTGAATAAAGAATCCAAGGCTACTTATGCGACATGCAGTCCTCGGCTTACAAACATTCATTTAGTGACCATTTGAAGTTGCAACGGGTCGCTTACAACCGATCCTCGCACGTATGACCGTTGTAGCCTCCCCATGGCCACACGATGAAAATTCCGACACTTGGCAAACCGAATCATGCCTTCCGACAAAAGTCAATGGAGAAGCTGGATTCGCTTAATGACCAAGTGATTCATTTAATGACTGCAGTGTTTCGCTTAACAACCATGTATACAACTACCTGTATACAAAGGGTGAAACAGCCACACAGATTTTTTTTTTTTTTTTTTTTTTGCACCCCTACCGGCAGTTCCACAAATCGACAATTCACTGGGTGAAAAAAAATCTTCTTGTGTTTTAAAATATTGCATGTCTTATTGTGGTAACTTTACTAGACGAGCTTGATCTTAAGGCCGAAAGGAAAGATCGACTTTCTTTTTATAGAAAGGTGATAAAAACATCACTAAAAGACACGTTCACACAATAGGCTAAGCTTCATTAGTTTTGAACGATGCAGCTTTGCACGTTGTACAAAGCCAGCCTTGTTTGATTCATGGTGAGGTGATGGACTGGATCAATCCAGAGCATGGATTAATTCGGGGACCGAGTTCACGGTGTGCTGTGTAATTGGCCTCTGAAAAATTCAACTCCTTGTACAGCAGGCAACAGCTAATCTTGGCGGTCCTCAGAAAGGAAAAAATATATACATCTGATGTCTTGGAGCCGGTCTGGGGTAGTGATTCTGGTCAATGCCAGGAGACTGTGAGTTCTAGTTGCATTTTAGGCATGAAAGCCAGCTGGGTGACTTTGGACCTATCGCCAGAAGACTGTGAGTTCTAGTCCCGCCTTACACATCAAACCTGGCTGGGAGAGTTTGGGCCAATCACTAGGAGACTGTGAGTTCTAGTTGCCTTAAGCATGAAAGCTGGCTGGGTGACTTTGGGCCAGTCACCAGGAAATGGTGAGTTCTAGTTCCACTTTAGCCATGAAAGCTGACTACGTGAGCTTGGGCCAATCACCAGGAGACGGTGAGTTCTAGTCCCATTTTACACATGAAAGCTGACTGGATGACTTTGGGTCAATCACCAGGAGATGGTGAGTTCTAGTTCCGCCTTAGTCATGAAAGCCATCTGGGTGACTTTGGGCCTATCACCAGGAGACGGTGAGTTCTAGTTCCACCTTAGCCATGAAAGCCAGCTGGGTGACTTTGAGCCTATCACCAGGAGACAGTGAGTTCTAGTCCCATTTTACACATGAAAGCTGACTGGGTGACTTTGGGTCAATCAACAGGAAATGGTGAGTTCTAGTTCCACTTTAGCTATGAAAGCTGACTACGTGAGCTTGGGCCAATCACCAGGAGACAGTGAGTTCTAGTCCCATTTTACACATGAAAGCTGACTGGGTGACTTTGGGTCAATCAACAGGAGATGGTGAGTTCTAGTTCTGCCTTAGTCATGAAAGCCAGCTGGGTGACTTTGGGTCACTCCTTCTCTCGCAGCCCAACCCACCTCCCAGGGTTGTTGTGGGGAAAATAGGAGGAGGAAGGATTATTACGTATAGTTACCACCTTGAGGTAACTCTAAAATAATAAAGGCGGGATGAAAAGCTGATAAATAAATAAACTGGATGAGAGACCACCAGGACATCTTTTGGACTAGAAAGTCAGAAAAAAAAGCAGAGTTATATCATAGCTGGGAAAGCAGATTTTGATTTAGTACAGGTAGCCCTCAACGTACGACCACAACTGAGCCCGAGTGAGACATTTGTGAAGTGAGTTTTGCCCCATTTGACGACCTTCCTTGCCGCAGGTGTGAAGCGAATCGCTGCAGCTGATAAGTTAGTAACACGGTTGTAAAGTGAATTTGGCTTCCCCTTTGACTTTGCTTGTCCCAAAAGGTCCCAAAAGGGGATCACGTGACCTTGGGACACAGCAACGGTCGTAAGTGTGAATCCGTTGCCAAGCATCTGAATTTTGATCACAGGGCCGTGGGGATGTTGCAATGACTGTACGTGTGGAAAAACGGTCACTTTTTCAGTGCTGTTGTAACCCGTCACTAAATGAACTGTTGTAAGTCGGGGACTCCTTATAGATAGGAATATTTAGCTAGAGATGATCCTGATTTACGACACCAGCAGAGTCATTGGCAAAAAAGCATTAGCACAGTTAACAATTTTTGCAATTGTCGTAACGCAAAAAGATACTTTTGGTGCACCAGCCGGTCTATTTTATAATTATTATTATTATTATTATTTTTTAATGGACTGTTCACATTTTAAAATGAAAGCTTCTAGTCCCTAAGGTATTTATGCTTAGTAAACTCCCCGGGAAGCAACTGTGAGCCTCCTCACTGAGCCAACCTACAAATCCTTGCTAGTTGTTCACTTGGAGCTGTGACGGAATGAATATTTGCAAAGTGAATTTGTGTGCAAATATCCTAGCGCACAAATGGGGGGATGGCTGTTGGCAGACATTTCCGATGATTCAGATAGTGTTATCTGAATTGCAAGATGTGAAATTACAGCTTTGCAAAGAGCCAAGCAATTCTTGCTAGGGACAACAGCAGTTAGACAATATATTATTCCACACATGAATATATACGTATATACATCACAACACATTTAACATAATTACCGAATCCACCCATGTTTAGGTTTCCACAATATGCTGAGCCATCAATTAAACCAACTGGCTGGATTGGCAGAACCTGCACACACAAATACACAAGCGGTCCTCGACTTACGACGGCAATTGAAACCAGATTTATACTCCTTGCAGACAGCTGGTCATTTGCCTTCTTTTAGAGCAGGGGTCCCCAACCCCCGGTCCGTGGATAAGTACAGGTCCGTGGCATGCCAGCAACCGGTCCGCACAAAGAAGCAAAGCCCCATCCGCAGGATGCAGGCAGCACAAAAAACCACGCACCCTCCGGTCCGCGGAAAAACCTCTCTCCACGGAACCGGTCCCTGGTGCCCAAAAGGTTGGGGACGTCTGTTTTAGAGAGTCGTTGAGGCCACCTGGAGCTTTACCTGTGTCCTCAGGATCACCTGAGTGGTGCAAATGGGTGTGGAGCCTTCTTGGCTGCAGGATGTTTTTTGCCCTGGGTCCCTTCCTGGTTGAAGACGGGCGCAGGCTGTTGGGGATGAGTCTGTGTTGTCTACATCTCCAAATGAAGCGCAAAGGGTTCCCTGAGTCTGCCATGTTTTCTGGAAATCCGTTCACGCTCCTGCACCCGTCGGTTCCTCCCAAAGTGCATGGCTCAATGTCGATGGAGATTCTCAGCCATCCAGGTCGTGGCTGTCCCAAAGGTGCTTTTTGAAATAAATAAATAAGAAAGTCCAGTTGCCTCCTGAAAAAGCAGCTTTGAGACTGAGAATCCCCATCGATATTTAGCAATGGGATGAACCCTCTTCGAAGGAGCGTGAACGGATTTCCAGAAAACATGGCAGACTATAGCTAAATAAGAGAATTGATCT